>JABUQX010051707.1:0-53943 GCA_015478945.1 Trachelipus rathkii | reverse complement strand
TCTGTTAAATTCTTTTTAGATTATTTTCCAATTAAGTTAATAGGTTAATTGAAAGGATACTTTCAAATTCATATCTTCTTTCAAAATTAACTTCTAATTATAATTTTCCTAGTATTTCCAAATCTTAATTTAGAGGCGCTCTTCTTCCAAGTTCACATGCAACCAAACAATATTCATGTATTCAGTTTTCCTCTTATAATATTTACCTTCTATTAACAGCATATCCTAATTCTATAATTAATTGCTTCCTATGGAATTACAGTGGAGTGTATGTGTTGGAAATGATGAATGGTGTTTTCGTCATAATCAAGAAGATGATTTATATGTAGGTTTATTTTTTGATGAAATTGCATACTTTGTACAAGATTTTCTTTTGAAATGATAAATAAGCAAGTTGCCTTTCAACTATTACTCTTTTCCGATTTATTCTACAGACAACTGTCAAATTTATAGATATTTAAATTAAAATAGAATTTGCCATTGTGCTCTTTACGGAGGAAAATGATGCTCCAGCTTTTGTTTCAACAAACTGGAGCAACTACGATAAAAACACTTGTTTTTACCCAAACGTTATCTCTGAAGGAAGAGAAAAAATAAGCTACTGATTTCCAGCATGGTTAAATTTGTTATAATCCCGCTGATGGAGAGTAAAATCTCCTGTGACTCATTCATTTAAAATGGGAACAAGGCCTTTGAGTACTCAGCAATTAAGGGAATGAGAAAACCAGGGTTGCTTTAAAAAACTACGCTTGGAGCGTTACTTATATTTTTGGAGGAATTTATGGGAATGGCTCTAAGATAGTTGAGAGCATTCCGGTTTATTGTTTTACTCTGGAGACGCGGAGTACCGCAATGGTTCGAATCCCGCTGATTGAGAGTATAACATCTCCTGTGACTCATTCATTTAAAATGAAGGCATACATCCCGTTGTTTCAAGGAGTATAGGCTTCGGATGGTGGTAACGGCGCCCTAGGTGATTTCTTTTGGTCTCTTTTTAACCGAGAGTTTATCAATACATGTTAATGATGTTTATATGTATTATGGAATGAGAGTATTTTGTGAATATAACAAATATCACTAGTGAAAGAGAAAAATGAATTAGCACTAATATACTTAGGCCAGTATTATTATTTAAACATTTTTTATTGCAGTAACGATAGCACTGTATACGGTGTACTATTTTATAATTATTGTAAATCACAAGATATAGTAAGCTAAAAATATATTGATAATGTACGATGTGGAGCGACTATTTTTTCTTCAAAAAGGTGCAAAGTGAAATAGGATATATTATATATGATATATATATATATATATATATATACTTATATATGTATTAATATTAATATATAGGCAAATATTTATTTATATAACTATATATATATATTATTATTTCCAATATAGTAAGGTACTGGATTAATAATATTCATGAATTAATAAAATAAAGATTATTAGAATAAAGATTAATAGAATAAGATTAATAGAATTAGATTAAATTATATTCGCATTTAACTTTTCGCACAGTATTAAATTACTATAATATTTATGAAAACCTAGGAGACACTCGGTAATGATGAATATGAAAATGTTCTGATTAGGGAACTATGTTAGAATTTGGACGCAACTTTTGTGAAAATGCTGTTATTTAAGAAATAAGTTGATTAATTACTAGCCGTTCAGTCAAGGTAGTGACAGTATTTGAGTTCTAACAATCAATTCTTAATGCAATATTAAATCGTGTTGATTGTTCTTGAAACCTCGTACCTTCTGTGAGTCTAGTTCGTCGAAAATCAACCTGTTGATACGCATATTCCGCAAATGACCATCCTTATTTCCTTAACAGCTCTTTGGTTTAGGGATTACTATCTCGCATATTGTTTTTCACGAATGACATACTAGCAACACCCGTACCCATTTGCACATGGTTAAATTAACTCTTCTCGGAAAAGGAAGAATGACATCTGGACATAGTTATAAGAACCAATACTAAGGGAACAACAATTTTTGAAAATGTCAGAAAGGAAAATCGAGCTAAAAGAGATACAGGCATCATAACACATTCCAAGTTAAAAGAACAGAAGCAGATTACTCTTGAACAACTTAATAATAAAGCAACATACAAAAAATCATATGGAATTCTACTTGAAAACACACGAAAAATCATAAAAAGATGGATACTAGTAAATTTACAGATAATTATATAGTAATGGAGCGATCTTCTGTAATCGATCCACGTTTGAAATTCGTGGATCTGTACGGCTAATCAGAAAGTAAATCACGGTACTCTTTCAACAACACAACTAACTCAAAGAAAAAATTAATTAACAGATATATTTAATTATAAAGAAAATGTATGACAACGTTTAAATAAAGTTTCAAGAATTAACATAACCTTATCAAATGATCACCTCAAAGAGGCTGGTTTATCGGCTCCTGACACGAATCGGGTTCAATTATTACATCCAGCAGTTTGGTTTTAACTTCATGGATGTAAGTATCATTTGCGCATATTTATTATATATTTGAAATCAACAGCTATTCAAAAAGCCAATTTTTTGTGTTCGTGCTCTGAATCCTATTCAACTGAAACGGTCATACAAGTGATATATCTGCAAGTGGCGTAATTTAAATATGGACTTGTTAACGAACATTTGCCATACCTAATTTCACCTCAGAAATGATGCTCAAACTGTGTCCATGAGATGTTAGCTGGTGCCAATATAAAGAAGATTTTATTGTTTTTCTTATCTTAAATGAACTAACACAAACTACCAGTCAGTCATTCAACATTAGAAATTGTTTAGTGATTTCAATTTTCAAACAATCATTGTACAGCGAAGATTTTTCTCAAAATAATAGTGTCATTATTGAGCTCCACACACAATTTAAATCATATCTGAAACTAAGGCCTCGTAAGATAGACCATTAAGAAAAATTAAGAGGCCTTAGAATTAAAGTTCGCTAACTATTTTGCAATACCAATGAACATTACTATATTTGCAATGTTAAGGTTGGAATAACTTAATGAATCTCTCTCTGGCCAGTACGGTAGCTCTGATGTATAAAAATATAAATATCTTTCACTAAATTTCCACGTAACAATTCTATCTACCAATTGTAATCATTGTACTTCCAATCAGTTTGAAGATATCATTATGACAATCTATCAATTACAACTTGTTTATCATCTTCTCGTAATAACTCCGAAGAGAGTAATTAATATCCTCAGACAATGTTGATGACAGTCAAGGAATAAAATCGATGAGAGAGACTTTTACAAATATTTTTGAGATCTTTTTTTCTCCTTTATAAAATTTATAGTTCGGTTACAATTGTTATTGTTCCATTAATGATGGAGACAATGAACATCGTAAATAGAAACTAATATTTGTTGTTACCTAACACTTGTTATTCTTCTGATAAACCTCGAACGATAAAATATCAGACTGTGCTTAAACCGTGTTTGCTACAAAATATATTATGATGCCTTTAATTGCTTGAGTTTTATCCAATTACTTCAATTTAAATTTAAAAAAAAAAAAAAAAAAAAAAAAAACCTAAAAAAAAAAAAACAACTTGTAACCTGCCTTTCCTAACTCTTTTATTTGTCTCTGATGAATCTGCTAGCCATAACCTACTGAAGGCCATTATTATAACTATATATATATATATATATTTATATAAGTGTAAGTAATCATCAAGATTATATGTATGTGTGTATACTATATATGAGTAAACAGTTTTACTATATATATATATATTGGCATGGAGCTATTTCCAAGGGGGCCTTTGCCCCCGAAATTTTTGTAACATAAAAAAATTTTTAGGGTTAGGTCTAGATCCATGAAGGAATAATAGTTGGCGGAGGTTCAAATATATAATTTTATATAATTATTTTGTCGCTGTCAGGAAATCAAAATCTCAGTAGTCCTTTGGGGAGGTTGTTACAAGCGTAGAGGGGAAAACAAAGTCATAATATTTATAATAATATAATATATTTAGTATTAAAATGATAATATAAAAATAATAAAATAATATATAAAAATATTTATTTTTAATTATAATATATATATAATACTATATATTTTAATAAATTATTATTCTATATATATATATACTATATCAAATTAGCACTATATATATTATATATAATCACATAATATTATAATTACGTGGCTATAGGATAAATATAACTAATATTTTTATTATGGGAGTATAATATCTATACTATATATATTATAATTATAATATATATTATATTATATTTTTAAATATAGGAATAAATGTTTCAAAATTAAAGAGTATGATTAATATTTTAATTTTTTTTTAGCACTGATCCAAGTGAAAACTAAAATCTTAAAATTGATTTATGCTTATACGGTTAAGTTGCATTCACGATTCAATATTGTAGAATATAATATATTAGATAAGCCTTTATATTATATTTTTTATTATATATATATATATATATGCTTATATCCATATTTCTATATTTGTTTATTATGTAGTTGATCGGGTACATCTACATATTATTCTATATACTATATTCACGAAATTATATTCAGTATTAAAATGCCATTTAGTCAGAGAGAATAATAGAGTTTACATTCTTCGTTCTTTATCAGACATTTTCCTTAGTAGTTGAGATAAACAGATTGTGGTGTCAGTGTAAATGCATGTGATCCTTTGTTTCAAGTGTATAATATGTTAAGTTGGCTTGTAATAGTTATAGCTTTTAGCATTTTGTGTTTAACAAAAAAAATTAATTTTTTATGTTCTTGCATTACAATGTTCAGATATACTTAAAAAAAATGATAATAAGAACAGATATTAGAGACTTTTTTTTTCCACAAAAAAAAGGTAAGCAATATGGTAATAAAGATGTTTCTGTTATTCAAAGATTGCAGGCTCTAGAACTGCGAACATCAGTTGGAACTTTTTTGTAACTACGATAAGCAGCTGAAAAATATCAAGTAGAACCGGGACTGTGTGTGTTGTTCTCCCTTAGAGGCCCAATTCCGTCTTTCACAAGTCCTAGCGCCACATCAAGGAATACACAGAAGGGATTGTTCATCTCACGACATTGGCAATTTCATATGTACTGTATTTGGCAATAAGGAAATATTAAAAACAAAGTGGAACAATATTAGATATATCGTCTGGAAACCAGCTTCAAAATATATATTCTTCCTGACTCAGGAAGGCAGAGGTCGGGAAAGATATTTTGCAAAAAAAGTGGCTTGATGATATTACAGTGGGTATAGCCCTTCTTACTCCTGATAAAAACAGCTGGCGGGTTTATATACTGCAATTACTTGTGCATCGGTGTTTTTGGAAACAACAAGAAAAGGTAGGAAACACCCAGGACATTGGTGTCTCTTTTTTGTCGGTTACGAGTATCTTATATTCAATTAAATGGAAGCCATTGACGTCTTTCAAAAATACGAGGTCCCACACTCTATGTCACAAAGCAGGATCGGTAGAAAAGAATGTCTGTAGAAAAGCAGGCTTCCAACGAAAACAATCGAGAGCATGCCCACACAACCAGATTCGACAGTCAGAGAAAGCAAAGGGCGGAGTAAGTATTTCCAATTGCTGGAAACAATTCGATCCTGTGGTAAGCCAAAGATACTCATCCGACGTGGACTCGGGTCAAATCGAACTTTTTTGGCCTGTGGGAAACGATGGCAATGTTCGGGGAGTCTTTTATGATATCGTGCTAATGCTGGAGACCATGCTTTTTCAGAACATTTAAAGCTGGGTGGTGCTTTAAAAATGCCCACTGTATCCCAGTTCCAACCGCGGGACGTCCTAAAATGCCTCATAAATGGCCTCAGATCATTCCTGCTGCAATCATCAATTCAACGAATAACAATATGTGGTTAAAACATAACGAAAGTCAAGATCTTTTTAACTGTTTTAGCCGATGAGACGACCGATGTGTCCGAGAAGGAACAATTTTTCGTGGTGTGTGATGTGGTTACGCTGATATTGATACTCTATACCGCGTTAAGAAGATTTTTTGTGTTCAGATCATCCAGTAAATGATTTGGCGGGAATAAGTCTTGCAAAAAAAGAAGAAAAAACGTAAAATGAATCATATGGTTGGTTGAAATATGATTATCAAGAGGACAGGGGTATTATTGAATCGGTGCAGCAGCAATTAAGTGGTGATTATTATCAAGGTTGTGTTTCAGAGAATAATAATGAAAAATGTCAGTTTTGTAAAGGTTAATATTTTTGAATTTTGGCACTTGCTTAAATTTATGCCTCACAGACCTTCTAAAGTTCAGTAAAGTGATAACGTGCAAATTGGAATAATATCAGATGTTGAACATTTTTTCTGTAAGTGCTAAAAGGACAAAAGATTTTTGAAGAAAAATAAAGCTTATTCCTTAAGGGTAGCAAGAGAAGATTAAAAAGTTTTGCGAAACTCGCTGGTGCTAATGGCACTGTTATCGTTTTAATTATTTTAAAAAAGAGATGATAAACCCAAAAATAGTAGACATGTCTTTGAAACCAAATTTAAATTCCAAAATGTTGAAGTTGGAGATCCAGTTCATTTAGAAGTGATATCATTTAGGAAGATTTCATAAAGGAATTATATCTTCCTTGCGCACTTTGTCCAAACACTTCTCGAACAGGTGTAGTGGCCATGTGAGAAGATTAAAGATGTAACATTTACGAGGAAGAACTCGAAGCTTCCAATTATGAGGAATGTCTGAAGGCAAGGAATGTGGATTTAGCGGAAGTTGATTTATGACATTTCAGTTACACAGATCGTCCTTAATATCAGCATAGACGCACTAGTTTTCTTGGTTTGAAAGTCACAATTTTAGTTTATTTTCATTCTTGTTGCACAAATACTGGGCAAATTTTTTTACCGCGTGTCTTTCTGCTTAAATAGATAGAGCTTATAAATCATTATGACTTCTTAGAAAAACCTACTTGGGAGAATAATTCTATCTGGAGATATGAAGACTTACTCGGACTTTTCGCTCCTCTTATCATCGAAATACTTAACATAAAACTAAAGAGAGCTGTTATTTCGGGACTTAGCACAACTCTTATGCCATCGATTCCATAAAACATCAAAGTTATACTCTTATCAGGTAAGATGATTTTTAGTAATTCTTATTTAAATTTATTTTCCATTTTTTTCTTAGTAATTAAATTTTTGCTCCTTCCACTTTATATATATGTTATAGCTTATATATGTATATATTAATATATATTTATTATTATATTAATTAAATTTATATTTATTATATTTATATAATATATATATTATTTATATATATATATTTTATTATTATTTATTATTTTATATATATTTATATTAGTTTTGTTCTTTTTTTTTTTTTTTTTTTTTTTACATTCAGCACAAAATATCGATTAATGTATCCGTTTACTGTAGCAATTAAATATTTTTTAAGAATACATATGACGACTTTTTTAGGAGCAGGGGCCATAATATATATATATATATATTCATAATATATATATATATATATCATAATATATATATATAGTATAATATTATTATATATAATATATAGTATATATATATATAGATATATATATATATATAATATATAATATTAAAGAAAGAACATAAAATGGTAAGAAATTACTGCCTTCTCTGATTGAACCACCCATGTTGGCGCGCGTGGGAGGACAGATGCCGGTGCTATATAAAGACACTAGACGATATGTGCTTTTGTCATGGCTCCCCGAAAACACAATCTGGAATACCGCACTGGTAATATAGAAAATCATAAGCCTAAAAGAAACTTATTGTGGGATAATTCTATATATACCGGCTAATAACTAAAGTTTATATACATTATATAGTATAAGTACAAATATATATACCGGAGGTTATATTTCACCGTTTACATGATATTGTGGAGACATACTATATAAATATACTATCAAGGTTAGTTTACCATCCTCATTGTATCACTTAGTCCAACTCAATTTTTCTTTTTAATTTCTTTTTTTTTCCGAACATTTCTGTCTGGGGAACACTGGTGCGGTGTGCTGTGCGATCCAGCAGTTGCCCGCATTCCGGTCAACCTAGTCATTAACCGATGGTCATTACCAAGTTAATATTTTCTGCGAGTGCTATTTATAACGCACCGCAACCCAAAAGCAATTTAAGTTGATTTTTTATTTGGTCCAGAATTCTAGCAACAGCATCGCACAGGTCACTTAAATTATTGATGTCGTACACAGAGCACACAGCACGCCACACCAAATTATGATTAGAACACAGGCCAACGCCACACGCACCCAGTGCGTCGGCCAGAATAACCCTAATATTTAGCTATACTATATATACCTTACTATAATTAGTAAATACCATATATATAATACCTATATATATATAGCAGTATATATATGCTGGACGGTTAAAGGAACAATATTGTACCCGTGCTATACAAACTCGAGTACTCTTAATAATATATATATATCCTACTATATAACTCATAATGTATATCTACTAATATAAAATACATAATCATATTGGGGTAATAATCAATAGATATATAACATAAGTATATTTTATTTAGATCAGTAAACTTAAATGTAAGTTTTCTAAGTATAGACACAGGGATAGACACCAAAAGTGCATAACCGGTATAGTAGAGTTCGAATAGCCTAATGTGGATGGGGTATAAAGTAACTATAAAAGAATGATAGGCTCGAATAAAACATTCCTATAGGTCGAACGGACAAGTAGCAAAATGAATATATAATAGTAACATACTGTTAAGAGTTCTTCCACTTAGTTACTCAATTAACAAGATTCTAACTATGATTTGATGAAGAAAAATGGTTGAGTGCTGTGGACGCAAGCGAATATAAGGAGATTTAAGAATGTTTGCACGTACTCTAAATTCTCAGCAGCTCCATTTGAATTAGTAGTCATAATCAGTATTTTGGAAGCATAGGGCAGAATGTCTTCAAAGTTGCTTAATAAGATGCTAGATATAATAATTCGTAATATGGTTTGTAAGACTAAGGAATTTATAAGTAAGATAGCTTTAAGATGTGATTTGTTAATAATAGACTATTTTAGGTGAACAAGTATTGGAAGAGTATCTCACAGTCGTCACAAGTATTGGGTCCACTTATTTTAAGAAAAAGATATAGTAGAGGTGATCTAGAGAGACTGTAACGGTAGTGGACACAAAGGAACGATGGTTCTGACTATAGAGAGTATAAGATGATATTAGTCGCAGGCAGAGGTGTTAAGGTATGTTCAGGAATTTCGTTCTCTATAGAAAGGATTCTGAGTTTCTCAGAGGGAACATCATACAAGTCTATAAAATATTTACATGTATTGATAATACTGAGACCAATAATTTCTTTACAGTAGACCACGACAGACGGGAGACCAGGGAACGCAAGAAAATTAAGAAGACGTGCAATCTTAATGTAAGAAACATTCATTCTGTAATAGTGTTAATTTTTGGAATGGTTTGCCGCAGGAGGTTGTTGAGTGTGACTCACTTGCAACATTTAAGAAAGGATTGGATATGTATATGAAGAGTTTGATCATCATAGACTATATTCTGACGAAGCTAAATTGACGGTTTTTTTTAGTTAGTTATTAAGGTAAACCATGTTATAACTACCGGTATCACAATAAACTTATTAAACCTTGTAGTGTGATTAGCCTGTACCTTAGCTATAATTTTTGCTTTTGGTAGTAGTTGGCGTATATGTCATATTGGCCTTCGTTTACGAAATTGACAGGCCTTAGGGTGCGGTGTAGGTTGTGTATATTTCATGAGCATGTGTTTGATAAATATTTATTTGACTGGGACAGTCTCGGCTCATGTGGCTTCTAACTGTTTTTTTGTTTCCTTATCTTAGGGAGGTAATACTACGAACACTGAAATAAATAGTGACTTTCTGATTGGACAACGATATGATTGTGTATAAGTGATGAAGGAATGTTTTAAGAGGGGTTTAAGCTGTCGAAAATATTCAGCGGCGTTAAATGTTCATTGCTGTTCACATCCATGTGAAGTACAACATATTATAAACTTTATGGCACAGTGAATGCAGCTATGTGCTATTGTAGATTGCCAGGGTCGACTACTATTTTAATAGAGAGAGAAAAAAAAAGATTTTCCCAGACACAAGATATTATACCTTCGAAAAAACTTAGATCTTTTCAAGTCTGTAAGCAAAAGCAAATTTGTCATAAGTTTATTTATGACTTCATACTATTATTAATATACTCCGTCACTCAATTTCCATTATATTGTCAACTAATGCGTGCGTCTCAA
This sequence comes from Trachelipus rathkii, assembly GCA_015478945.1. Lineage (NCBI taxonomy): Eukaryota > Metazoa > Arthropoda > Malacostraca > Isopoda > Trachelipodidae > Trachelipus > Trachelipus rathkii. Next base: position 43,639 of record JABUQX010051707.1, on the reverse strand, counting down.
CATAATTGAGTAGATCATCAACATGCGTCGGTCACCATTTTATAACTACGAAACTCGTTAGTTAGTTTATGTTTTGAAAGATTTTCAACAAACCATCAATGAAACATTTTCAAACATTTGTGGAAGTGTAGTTCCAACAGAACTTCTGCTTTCTGCTAAAGTGAAGAAATGATTAATGCGTCTTGTGAGAATCCAATGTATAACAGGGCATGAAACGATAGTTATTTAGACATTGTACGAAATATATATTTCTTCCTCGATAAAGTCTCAACACTCCCTTCGCAGCTTCCTAAAGGATTTGCGGATCTCCCCACCGGTATATAAACATTACCTTAATGTCTTTGGCAATAAGTTCCTTCATTCCAAGTCAGAATATCTACTCAGTGTCAAAAATAGCATATTTAAAAGCAGATTTGTGAACAATTAAATTTGATCACCTGTCAGTTGCATTCTTGTTAGCTACGCAACACTCTCAAGGCAACGTTTACTTCTGCACTTCAACAACTCTGCTCACACAGCTCCAGAAAAGATAATATTCTACGGTCTAATCTGAAAAGCAGATCTTCAAACAAATACTTCCTTTTAACCACATTAGTATGCACAAAGTAAGAAAATTTGCCTAAAGAACTAGGCTTGGTATACTTGCAGTTTATCTCACTCATTGTTATACACATATTGATCTTATCGAGAGAAGTATTATGTTTATCAATCATTTGCTGGATTTGTTAAACCAAAAATCACAACATATATACATATTTTATATATTAATGAATATAAAAATAGATATTGATAATAATAATATTAAAAAAGTTTTATAGGTAATATTATATTCAAGGTTAATATACAAATGGCCTCAGGGTTATCTCTCTCACTTGGACTATCCTCTTTATATGACTATGAATATTTAGGTATTACCCATTACGAATTCGGTATTACTATTATTATTAATATATATAATATATATTATATATATATATATAATAATTTTAATACCAGTTCTTTATAGAATTCTCACCAAGTATTTTTTATAGTAGTACTTGAGTAGGTATATAATATAAATATCTCAGGGCTCTCGCACGGAGGCCGAGATTATTGGTTTGAAGTGTTGAACCTCACCGGACGCGAATTTTAAGGGATAACCTGTTTGAGTCGGAGCCTTCCACAAAAAAGAGGCTGCCACGTCCCAGAGCACTCACTCGGGCAGGATACAGGTTATGTAAGCTAAATTATTTAATTTTCAATTATAAGGAAAAGGTATATATATATAGCAGTAAGTAATATATTTATTATTTTTATATTATACCTATATATTATAATTATCAATCATATTAATAATATGTTTTTATCTTTATATTTTAAATCACATCTTTATACATATAATAATTATGGAGGCTAGATTTATTATTATAATTAGCCATATTTAACATTACATATATATAATATTAATAATTTTAGTATATATATTAAATATATTAAATATATATTTTATTATATATATATATATTAATATATATATATATATATTATAATTTATTGTTATATTGAAATTATATGCATTTGAACAATTCTCAATAATTCCAATTAATATAATTATATATATATTAATATATATTATATTTATTTATATATATAATATATTTATTAATAATATATATTAATATATATATATATTAACTATTATTATAATTAATATATATATATATATATATAATTATATATATATATATATCATAGTGTATTATAATCTATATAATCATAGGGTTACATATATATATATATATATATATAATAAATTGAAATACTTTTATCAGATATTAGAAATTTGCTTATGTATATTTATTATTCAAATAAGGTCGAGAAAAAAGGTTTGATTACTTGTATACCGGGTTGACTTTAATTAATTAAGTTTAATATCCTTAGAAAAATCATGTCAACTAAACCAAAATCGAAAACACCATATGTATTTGAATATATTACTCACTGAAGATAATAGAACTTTCATTTGTCAATATGAAATAGTTAACACAGTTGATGGGAAACAGTCAGTTCGATCATCTACATCTACATCTACTGGATCCTTTAAAATAATGCCACATTTAAAACGCTCTCATCCAGACATTGCTTCAATTGATAAAAAGAAAGGTGAAGCAAAAGGTAATCAGGATAAACCTTTAATTTCAAAAACTCAGACTTAAGTGAAAACTTTTTCAGTTGCCAAGAAATTATGTCTATGTCAAGTGAAAAATTCAAAATACAATTGATTATAAGGGCTGTTAAAGATAGCGACCCATTAGTTTTCCTTTCAAGACCAGGATTTAAAGCACTGTGTGGAGACATGGCTTCGAAACTGGAAGTCTCCTAAGACCGGGAAAATATTTGTAAAATAGTTCTAGAAGAAGCGGATAAGCTAAAAAATAAACTTAAAAATTGCATAAAGGGACGCTTTGTCCATTTAAAAAATGGATGCTTGCACAATGGCAAGCTAAATTATTTTGCCAACAACATTAGATATGGGGACAAAGATAAAAATAATAACACTAAAATGTTAGCAGTAAAAGATACCAAATCGCAACATTTCAGCGAATATATCCAAGAATTTGTTACTGACGTTTTAAAAGAATTCTAAATAACAAGAGGCAAGAAATTAGCTTAGTTACGGATAACGCATCAAACATGATCAGTACGATGAAAAATTAAATAAAGAACAATGAGATGAGGAACAGGAAGCTGGTAAAATGTGATACTGATTTTATGAATGTCAAAACGAAGAAGTAATATAGTTGGTTTCAGACATGAACTTGATAAAACTATGAAAAAAGGACTATGTTCCGAGACGTAACATTCACACATTGATATGTGTTAATATTACATTTAAGCAGTTGAGCTCATGGTCTCAACCATACTATATCAAGCAAATCTTATAAGCAAGGCCAAACAAATAGTAAAGCAGCCCGTACCCCAAAATTAATGAAGTTCAAAAGAGTCAAGGCTTGGAAAAGTGCAATTCTTAGTCAAGAACGAAGTAATGCGCGACGTTACATGTCTATCTCTAAACAGTGCGTTCTCAACCTTTTTGAAGTTCCGAACCCTGCAAGTTTCATAAGTGCATTCACCGAACCCTTCGTAATTGGAAAAATAAAATGATTTTTTCAACTTAACTATACTATATATGAGTCTTATAGATATATAGTATATAATATATATATATATAATAACAATATTATATATAAGTATAATTATATAAATATAATATATATAATATAATATATATAGGCCGAAATCACTTCGCTTGCTATCAAATGATTAATGAACTTTCATTCACTAATTGGGGAATTGATTAAGAGTTACTTTCAACGTAGTGGCTTTATTACGATGGTATTGACAATGACAAATATGGTTTTAATCAGATAATTAAATAGGATATGATTATGCACAAATCGTCGTTAGCAATATAATAAAATACACGTAAACCAACAATGATAGATTGGGGCACGATTTCCTATTCTAAATAGCCTTCCGGCGTTTGGTATAAACTAACACTTTCCTTGGAGCATCCTCATGCTATGAGGGCCTCTACAATACTCGCTCCTCGTGTGAGGGCTGGACTATGACTGCCTGAGCTATTGTGGCAGTGTCCCTTGTTCTGGGCACTTCTACCAATCACAGCTCTTTGTTTGGCGTCCTTTCCTGGGAAGGAAAGAGGCGTCCACCGATGAATTAAAATGATATGCAGTGAGACTTGCAATAGCCTCTATCAGATTTGCATAACACTCTAAGACAATGCATGCTATTGTGTCCTACAAAGATTCCCTAATCAATTTTCAGCTTAAAATTTGTGCCTTCGAGCTTGCGAAAGGATCTCTGCCTCGGAGAACAGGGGTGAGGCCCCTGTTTCCGATTTCACAGAGATACTTCTCACCCTCCTTCGGATGGATACATGAAATATGAAAAGAAAGGGAAGAACAGGTGAAATACTACTCGGGTAAGGAGAAAGAACTTACAATATGAATATTTAATACCTTTAACAAATGATTTTCTCGTATTAAATACCATAGCAACGTCTTTGACTCTTATTTTCCTCAAGCTATTTACCTCAGTTCCTTCCTCTATTCATTTATTCGAGTTTTCTTCGGCGGGAGGATCATGGAACGAAGGTGAGAAATATTTTGACATTTCTGTATATTTTCATACTACCACACTATCTCCCTTTAGAATATGAGCGTTGCTGTTAGTGATCTTGATGACTTGTGTTATAAGGACCGCTTACCTAGGTGAGAGCTTACCCAACTTAATGGTTGATTCTGACCAGTAAATATTTGCACTTTTAAGGTTCGAGGTAAAACACATTCGTTAGTTTCGTAAACATTATTCTCTGGGTATTAACGCTTAGCCAATTAATCCACCAGTTTTCAATAGAGTATCATAGCATTTTGGTTCCTTCTGGGACGGAGGGGGATTCTAGCAATCCGTCAGGAAATGATTATATCATTGCCGTACCAACATGCTGGACAGATGCTCGATTCGGAGATAGGAGCGAGCCGGAGAGCGAACAAGACGAAGGTAAAATATCTAACCACCCTTGGCTCTCCATACCCGGTTCAGCGAGCATTGTTCGCAACTATTAATAATCGATCTTATGAGTTATCAATTCTTTCCCAAAAGGGCGCGTCGTTTGGTAGTAGTGTATGTCTAACATTACACACACTTCAAATAAATGTGATGTAAAATTTCCCACTTTATCTGTGATAGGTGCTGGGGAAATCCAGTGCTGAATTAGCTGGTTAATCATGGTTTTAATTACAGTCTCCTTTGTAATTCCTTCAAGAAAGGCTACACATAATGAGATTACCGTCGATAAAGTTAATTAGGTACTTAATGAATCTCTGCAGACATAATTTTAAAATGTCCGCATTAAAACTTGGAACTATAGGAGACTTCCCTGTACTCCCGTAATAGGTTTATACACGTCCCGGTTTTCCTATTTGAACATTATGGCAGCGTTCTACGAAGTTGCTTTACCCTTTTATGCATGCCTCTAAATACGAAGTCGGCGCTTTCAGAGCAGTGAGGCATCGAGAAATACCCAGGTGTCCCTGGAGGTGGGTCATCCGAATAATATCGTCCACTCGCTGGTCGGGAAGAATGATTCTCACATAATTTAAAGATGTATCCACGTAGAGGGAGATCTCAGTTTTCTTGAACCAGAACGGTTGCTTCCTTATAATTAAAGAACTTTTTTCTTTATTTTTAAGTAGTGAATTTATGTATTCGTCTTTTAATTGCTCATATCTAATCTTAGCATAATTAATTTCTTTCCTGAAGCGTTTTATTAGTTCCAGATGAGCTTCATTACAACGTTGAATTAAATTTATTCGAGTATTTTCAGCAAAGATATCATTTATTTCGTCTAATTTCTTTAGGGGTGATTTTTCATTTATTTTAATTAATTCTTCTTTTTCCATTTGTATCCTTTTCTTCATTTCTAACCCTTTTGGATTTAAACCTCTCTTTTTCTCATGAGAAATATTCTCGGAATTTTCTTTGATTGTGGTTAGTTAAAGGGTCTACACTGTTGTCCTTTCTTGGAATGTTGACTGTGGCGCGTGTGCGGTTTTCTTTTATTGTCTGATGATAACGAGCCTTTAGGGTAGGGGATATTTCTTCGTATTTATAAGCGGTTTGAAGGTTCGAATGTGACTCCACGTGTAGTCGTTTGGAAGCTTCGCTCTGATTGGTCAGTTCGCGGATGGGAGGACCAATCACAGCGTTCGTATGAGGAGGCGTGGTTTTTGGCTCTGTTTCTTCGTCAGGAGTTTCATTTTCTTCAACATTTTGGTCATCATTATTAATCTTATTTATTAATAAATATTCAGCCAGCGGATTTGTCTTTTTTGTGATTAGTACCCAGGAGACTTTGTAAGTACTTAGCAAATTTAAGCTTCTGATTTCTCGTACATTAAAATTCTTATCATCATTTATCCTTTTATATTTCATTATGAGTTCTCTTGATTGGGTTGCTATTTTAATGTTCTTATTTGCAAGCATATATCCGTACTTTCTGAAGGCTTTCGTCAGACAGACCAGCAGTCGGTTGGCCTGGTCATAATTTCTTTCAGTGGGAGATAGGACGGAACTGTAGAAAGCAATAGGCTTATCACCTTCATCAGTAGTGGATAAGATGACAGCTCCTGTAGATACATCTGTTGTATGGATGATAATTTTATAAGGGGTGGAGGTGCTTGGGTAGGCAAGCACAGAGGCATTTTTAACAGCCTGTTTGGCATTTTCGAAGGCTTGGTTTGCCAGAGGGTCCCAGCTAATGCGGCGGTTCGAGTAAGGTTTTCCTTTTAAGAACAGATTTAGGGGCGCTGTTATTTCTGCGAACAGTGGGGTGCTACTGCGGTAAAAGCCTATCTTTCCCAGGAAACTTCTTAATTCTTTTATGGTCCTGGGCTTTGGGGTTTCTAGGATGTCCCCGATTTTCTCAGGATTTGGTCTCAGGCCGCTTTCGTTGATGGTGTACCCGAGGTAATCAATCTCTCTTTCTGCCACTTGGCACTTTGCAGGATTTATACTGATATGTAGGTATTTTAATCTCTTCAGTACCTTCTCCAGGAGGATTTTGTGCTCCTCTTCGGTCTGGGTGTGGATCAAAATGTCATCCATATAAGCTTGAGTGTGGGGGGATGCCTTGTATGACTGTATCAATGTAGGCTTGAAATATAAACGGAGAGGAGACGTACCCCATCGGGAGGCTCTTGTAGGTGAAGGATCCGACGTTTGAGGTGATGGTGAAGTACTTTTAGGAGTCGGTGTGGAGTGGCACCCCATAAAATGCCTGGGTTAAATCCAAACGAGTGTAGAGCCTGCTCCCCTTCAGGTTGGATATGGCATCCTGCAGGTGCGGAAGTCCATAGGTTTCTATCTCAGCTCTTTTTTCAGTTCTCTAAAATCGAAAATTATTCTCACTCTATTTCCACTTTTCTCCAAAACACTCATGGGAAAAGACCAGGGATTGCTGCGCGTTAGACTCCTCTGGCTACCAGGGTGCAAGTTATGCTTTAGTTTGGCATAGAGCTTGTGTGTACCCTCCTTGTCTGAGGGAATCCGGAGGTCCCTTTATGTTTTGCTTTGTAAGGTAAGCGTTGGCTATCTATTAATACTTTTTCTGGTATTGAACGCGCCTTTTCGTTCATAGTTTCTTGCCCCGTCCTCACTATTAAGGCGTACTGCTCATTCTAACTATTCTTATTTTATATTTTTCAAAAAAATTTCATTTCCACCGTTCCAATTGTCCAATTTTATATGTGGTTTTCGGGTTAATAGGGGTTTGACAAATAACTCTGAAATATTTCAATAATATCATCATTAAAATTTAGAAACTAGAAGTATATTCAGAGAGGAGAGGAAAGAGAGAGGATTGAGGGAGAAAGAGCAGGCACTCATTAATATTAAAATTCATTATTCCTACTCAGGATTTTAAGGATCATTGTGATTGAGTCTTTTCAGATAAATTCAAGATGTAAAAGGCAATGCCATCTGCTAAAATTCTTAAAAATGATTAACGCCTAAAATGTTTTGCTTACATTAGCCACAAACAAATATCCGATATTACACGCCAGCCCCAGATCGATTTCAATATTTTTAATATCATAAATAGCAATTTTTGAATAGTTTGGCTGCAAGCAGATATCCTATAGGCTTTGTGAGGTCGAGTAGCACCTCCGTCAGGATATTTCTCACAGAGCCACAATCTAAAAGGAAATCGATCTTATTTAATGTGTCATAGACTATATACAAGTTCAAGTTGTCAATCTTGCAAATCCTTCTGTCTCCCTCAACATCGGCTGTAACAGTCTTACTGCTTAGGCAGCGATCGTCAACAGCGCTTAAATCAGTCGGGTCTGACAGGATATTTGCTTCATTGCTTCCACTTTCCCCTATATTGTCTATAACAACCCCCCCCCCCATTTAATGAATATGGTTGAAAAAAGACGTATCCCACATGCAAGGACTGACAGTTAGTGATAAAATTATATTTTGTACATTACCCATATAATTTGAACATCGTTTCAAACTGTGTTGACAATCTTTCTATTTAATATGTTAACATTTTTTATATATTGATCATTTTTATTTATCGGACTACTACCACATTTCATTTTTGAATTTTTAAGTTTCCTTTAAGATTAGTTCATGCATTCCTTGTACATTTTGATGACTTAAATATGGTCATTGGACAAATTTTCATTTATTAATCAATATTTGAAATTGTATTGCCAGATAGCTAATTTATATTTTTCACTTTGTAGGCTCGGTAGTTGGCGTCTATATGTTGTTATTTCAATGTTCTTAGTCATGTCATTATTAATAATAATATTATTTTCATTCATTTTTTATTATTATATATTATTTAGTATTTAGTATTGGTATAGTTATTACCAAGCAGTAATGTGGCTGGCTTCTATTTTTTATTGTTAATAGAGTGTTAAGTGATATGAATTTTTATTTTAACTCATCAGCACTAGTAATTTTGTGAGAGTTTATTTCTTACACTCATCACTGTTTGCAAGATGGTCATTTATCACTTGGATGGTATCATGAAATCTCACTTTTCTGTTGTGAGTATGATTTTCATGGCTGCTGTTAGATGGAAAATTTCGCAGCCTCTTTAGCAGTTTCCCGACATGATGGGACATTTGGTATAGCATTTTTCTCGCTATTACTATATATAATGGTAACTTTTGAACCTTTCTTTAAATCGGTAGGCTTTGAAGAGATAGCGAGCATGATAAAAACATAACTGGTTTACGGATATTAAGCCTTACTTACCCATCTTGCATCTGATCCTGAGTTAGCGTGACCTACTTTTTCGCGTGTTCCTATTTTCCTCTCTCAAGCTGTGTCGGGTTGCCTTGAATGAAACTGTGATAGTTAGCAGGGCGAGCTCTTCACAGTCTTCGTGAGTGGCCATCTGCGGGAAGCTGGTCTTCACCGCTGTTACCAGCTTCATGTTTGCGGCTCTTGGTCGCGCGCACTGAGAGGTGGGTTGGCGGAGTCTGTTTCTCTCGTGTCGGTTCGGTTTCGCACAGAATTTACAGAACTCCAAGTCTGTTTCATCGTTTGTTGTTGGTGATTTCTTCCCTTTCGAACAAAGTTCCTATAAAGGTCATCTGCCACTTTTTTTAACCATTTTCTTGCAGGTCATTTTTCTTCAGCCAGAGAATAGAACTGACATTTCACATTTGGGGCATTTGTTCTAGAAACAAGTCAATGGCAAATTAGGGGTTGTGTTCTACTAATACATCGAAACTTTTGTTCCCCAACACCCCCTTTACTCGATTGAGATATTCACTTGGCAACTCATGGGTTCATGCCCTGTGTGGAATACGTCTTTTAGTCTGTGTCTCAAGCGGAAAGGTAAACTCCTCGATATTTTCTTAATAGCAGACGATAAGCGTTATTTTGGAGAGGTAATTTTTGAGACCAAATTAGTGGGCAAATTGGGACGCAACAACGAGACACGTTTCGTGAGTATCTCTACATATTTAATTTGAAGTCGTTGTTGTAGCACTTAAGCCCAATTTAAACATCATAAGGGTCAAAGTTCGGAACTGACTTTGATGTTAGTTGACTGTACGTTTTTTAACGGTGAGTCGGTATCAGGACGCCTCGCCTTTCTTTTTTGGCGGGAAGGTGGCGTGATTTCCAACTCGGCCTCTGAGGGAGAACCAGATGGGCCTGTGTCATCAAGTGAGGGTGGCATTCGTTGGGGGGATGGAGATTTTCCCTTCCCTCTTTTTTGAAGTATTTTTCGCCTTAGTCTTAAGACTTAACTTCTTTGTTGACACCATTTTTGTAGCCTGTTGTTACTGACTGTGTTTTGGCGTCGTTTTTGAGTCAACTTAGGCGTTTGTGGATTAGGCCTAATATAGAGTTTGGTTTGAAGTCCCAAACTTTCGAAATAGTCAACGGTTTTTCTGTTGTTATCGAAATGTTATAATAACGACTTTCTTCTCTATTTTCAAAATGAGGTTAATAAGAAGCTTAATTCTTCACGTGTATTATTATTTTACTCAAAATTTATTTAATTGTCAAATATCACTATTTTAAGCACTTAAATAACGAGAAAGAACGGAATTTTTTTTTTGGTTCGATTAATTTACGTATCTGACTCCAATAGGGGGGCTGCTAAATTAGTCACTTACTCGTGGAGGACCATGATGTCTAGCCAAATCACTTCGGCTATCAAATGATTAAGGGAAACTCACATTAATTGGGGAATTGATTAAGAGTTACTTTCAACGTAGTGGCTTTATTATGATAGCGAAACGACAATGACAAATATGGTTTTCATCAGAGAAATAAATAGGATATGATTATGCACAAATCGTCGTTAGCAACACAATAAATTACACGTAAACCAACAATGATTAAGCATTGGGCACGATTTCACTATTTAGAAGTAGCCTGTCCGGCGTGGTATGAACTAAACACCTTCTTAGAAGCATCATCATGACAAATTGAGGCCTTCGTAAGAAATACTCCCGAGCTTGTTGGGGGCGTCCCTTTGGCCCCCAAGCACCAATCACAGCTCTTGTTTGGCGTCTCTTCCTTTGGGGAAAGAAAAGAGGCGCGAAACACTTAAGTTTTAAACAATATACATTAATGTAATAAGAAGTGGGTCACCGATGAATTTTAAATGATATGGCAGGAGACTGCCAATAGCCTCTATCAAAGTTGGCGAGTGACACTCTAAGACAATGCATGCTTATTGTCTCTATCAAGAGTCCTAATCAATTTCAGCTATATTATACTATTATACTTAGATATATATATATAATATATAATATAATATATAAATATAGTAATTATATATATATATATATATATAGTATATAATATATATATTATAAATATATATATAGTATATAGTATATATATAATGAGCCATGCATCAGTTGTGCACAATGAATTCAATGAATATTCACTTACCTTCCATGTGTCTTTAAAGTGCTGTTGCCTTTAGAAATGCGGGGCTTCACCTTGGCAAGTGCCACTCTCATATAATTTTCGCAACAAAGCCTTTCCTTTTTCTTTGTTTTTTATGTCTGTGTTCTGTATTTTCTTGCCTCTTACAACACGCTGAACAAACGGTATGAGTATTCTTGCATTCCTCATCACTAGGTACGCACCGATTTGTTGACACCAAAACGTTGAGAGCGTTGTTGTTTTGAAGAGTTGCTGTTGAACCTGGTTTTGTTGAAGTTCACTGATTTCCTCGAGGTATTCATCATTGACATCTGCCGTCTCAACACTATACGTGAATGGCTGTCTCACCCATGCTGAATATGACTCTCTGGTAGGAAAGTATCCGTCCAGAGACTTTGCGAGCTCATCTAAGTGCATAGCAAATGCTTGCTTCAGTTCCCCGGGTACAGAAATCTCTCCAATTCCAGACACATCTTCGATCTTAGTTATACAGTCGTCCAGCAGGAGAAAGTTTGCAAAGTTATCATTCTCTATTCGTCATTTCCATAAAGGTAGTTTTATTCGAAAAGCCTTCAGGTTTTCTTCGGTTTCGATGATGTTGGCTTCACCGCCTTGCATCTGTTGATTGAGATGATTGAGCGCATTGAAAATGTCGGCCATGTACGCCAAAATGAGAATGAACTCAGAATTTTCAAAGCAATCTGCATGACAATGTTGGTGCTCTCGCAAAACCAAGCTAATTCCACACGCATAGCAAAAATACGATTCAACACCTTTCCCCGAGATAACCGCCGAACGTTGGAATGGTACAGAAGTACCTCGAATTCAAATCCTATTTCATTACAAAGCTCTTTGAATATCCGGTGTTTCAAAGCACTATTTCGCACACAGTTCACACATTCTACTACAATTTTTAATACTTCTACCAGTTTTCAATGCAAGGCTTTTGTTTCCAACGCATGCCTATGAAGAACACAGTGCATAACAATATATGGTGCATCGCCTTTCACTAACGCACCAAAACCAGAGTTTCGTCCCAGCATAGCAGGATCTCCGTCCGAACAAACTGCTGAAACCATATCCCACGAAAGATCGTTTTCTCTGAAGAAGTCATCCACAAGCTTCTTCAAGTCGACTGCCTTACTTGTTGTTGTAAGAGGTTTACAAAATAAAAAAAAATTCTTCCATTATCACGTCATCTTTCAAATAGCGAACGAATACAACAAGCTGGCGTAGATTGGAGACGTCGGTGGTCTCATCGAGTTGGAGGCTGAATTTTAGTGGGCTTGAAATCAAATCTGCAACTACTTAAGTCAAGATATCAACTCTCATGTCATCCATTCTTCTGCTGATGGTGTCATCTGAAAGAGGAATTTGGGATAGCTTATTTTCAGCTGCTTTTCCCAGCATAATATTCGCCATCTTCAACGCAGCTGGTTTTACGAGTGTTTCACCAATGGTGTGTGGTTTGCCCTGCTTTTCGATCAGGTATGCAACTTCGTACGATGCTGTGAGGATGGGTTGGTCAATGGGTACAAAGCCGCGAACAGGCAGAGTTGCCTTTTCATCGAATTTAGCCCTCTTCTTCCCATCTCCATGCAGCTGTAGAAAGTGTTCCTTTAATTTTGCCGGTGCTAAACTAGAATTGTTCAACTTGGCTTTGCAAATCATGCATTGAGGAATGCTTGACTGCCCGTTCTCGTTCCGTTATACACAGTGAACTCCATTATTGTACGTTATTCTAATTCTTTTTCACAGTAGTTAACATGAAGGTCATTGAAAAATATTTGGAAAGAAATTAAAATTACACAATCCACGTCACGTACGATACACGCCAAGTTGATAACTGAGAGCTATGTCGCGGTGATAGCTGCGCCAATGATTTACATGAGTATTTTCAACTTCGTTGTTCCAATTCCCAAGATTTGAAGGAGTCAAAAAACTGTTTTTTTTTTTCTACATTTTCCATTATACCTTATAAAATTAATTATTATTTTAGTTTTATTTCACTTAACAATAAAAGAAAATATTACCCGCAAAAAAGAAAAAAAAAAAGAGAAGAATTTAAAAAATTTTATTTTTTAGCCATATTTTCAAATATGCATGGCAACAATTTTTGTGCAATGCCAAGTGACCAATAATGAAGGCGTAAAAATTATGATGTAGCATTTTTCTTCTTTAATTTGTTTATTATATATAGTATGATATAAGTATATATATAATATATATATATATATAATATTAATAATAATATATATATATATAATATATATATATATATATATAGTAATATATATAAATATATATATATATATATATACATATATATATATATATAAAAATGTTTGGTGTTTTGCTGAGCTCGACGCTTTGTATTGCCATGTGCAATGCTATTCTATTTTTGTCTTCAACTACACGTGCCCTCTGGCGACCCACCTGAGACTGACTCTGCCAAGCTCTATTCCGTTCGATTCCAATTCAAAACCTTTGCTCTAGTTGTAATGCCAACTAAAAATTATAGTAGGAATTGAATTTCTCGGGTATTCCTGAACTTTCTCTCTCCGACAGTCATGGGAACAAAGTCGAAACCCTCAGAAGAATCTATTAAAACACCCATTTACTTTACAACAAAAATAGCTTAATCAGAAGACTTGGACTGCAGGAAAAATTTTGTGGAGAGACGGATTTTAGCAAATGACAAAAAAAATTCCCATGAAAAGAAGGAAGAGAATGGTTAACTGAAAAATTGTAATACGTTTTGTCGGCCATCTTGTTCAGATCTTTCTCAGAACTGAAAATCTGATTATTAAAAGCTAGGAATGCTTTTTTATTAAACTAGAACTAAAAATGCTGATACTACTCGACAGAAATCTGGGTCGGAGTCAGATATTTCAGCAGCAGGAATTCTCCCTTGTAGTATCTTGTCAGATGAAGATGAAGAAGTCAAATTTGACAGATAATTGGAAAAATTGGAGCATGAAGAAAAGCGATTGAAAAAAACTAAAAAGACAATTCACTAGTAAAAGACATTCAACCCTAAAAAATTATCTAGAAAAATTAGAAGGTAGAATTCCATTAAGCAATTAGATGAAAATAATGGAAAATGCGACCGGAAATCAGAGTTTACGGTTTAAAGAGCATCCCCTAGCATCCTAAAAATTTTGCAAGATTCGGCTTACACAATTACAGCTTTGCACAATTACAGCTTTGAATGTTGAGAGCTTATTTCTGCTTTAAAAAATAATAAAATCGGCGTCTAAGGACTTCGTTAAAGGAGGATTTACGGATGAACTTTTATTTTTAAGAACAATTGTTTGAATAAATTTATATTACATATGGTCAGGCTGTTTAAGGAGAAATTATTTTAAAATTTAGGAAGGTGAAGATATATTTATATATATATATAATAATAATATATATATATATATATATATATATATATATATAATATAGTATAATATATAATATATACTATTATAGGTATAAAGATAAATCTGTTTTAAATATTGCCTTGACAAGGTGCAGGTTGCTCATTTTGCCATAAACAACTATAGCCATTCTATCGAGATGAAACTAAAATATAATTTTTATGGTTATAGGAAAAAAAAATTCAATTAAATTATAGTACGTAAATGTACAGGCAGGGTCATCGTTCAAAGAGAGTTATTTTAAATTTAGGGAGACAGTGAATTATCTTTTTCGTATTTCTTTCTATTTTATTATTCTCTAAAAATGGTTGATTTTCAATTCTGTTAATAAAGATGTTATTAACAAACATTCAATTTCGGGAAACAAAATTTTAACTGAATTTATGATTTCCATGAAAGTAAATTCGAGAAGGAAGTTTAACTACGGGACGGAACCATTAATTTTAAATTGATGGAGCATTGCAGTCGGTAGTTTTAAAAATGCTGGAGTTGAAGCCGGATTAAAAATTGCCGGTTCCGCAGCCCTGATATATAGGTCCTATTCTGATACGTACATGTGTTTGTTTTATATATATATATATATATATATATATTATTATATATATATATGAATTATAATATATATAGTATATATAATACTATATATATATAAATATATATAATAGATATTAGATATATATATATATATATAATATATGTAATAATATATATATATATATAATAATATTTATATATATATATATATATATATATATATATATATATAATATTATATATATACATATATATATATATGTCAGCCTCCCGAAAGCATCCAGCCATGTAACTAAAAAACTATAACACTACTAGGAAAAATAAATAACATTTTATTAATCAGGAGACATTTTTATCCATGAAAAGGTAAAGATAAACAAATAAATAGAATGTTTTTAAAAAATTAAAAATAGACAAAAATGTTGAAAAAAACTTTAAATATATTACCGTTTTATGAGAATACGAAGAAGCTCGAGTTAGTCCGAGTGAGCACGCAAAACGTGCCAAATGTTGAATTTTTTTCTTTTTTAATTAAAGAATATCCCACGGGTAAAACAAGAACGATATGAGAGAGTTCGGGTTCTACGGCCTACCGGGGACGACGGGGACTTCGTCCCCCCCTCTGTCCTGCGTCGCTCGAACCCCCCCTAAAAAGGATATAAATAGAAAAAATAACATTTTTCTCCAAAGCGTAAAATTAAAATACTGTTGGGCAACTCTTGCTCTCGTGAAGTAATGTAGGGATCAAGGTTCAATCACACTGTTACGCTGTCCACATCTAAGTCTATAATAGTATTTAAGGTGTTATTAATTGAATATTAGAATAAAATAATTTTTTTTTTTTAAGTTTCATCGATGAAATTGCTTGGCTGAAAATCAAAAATGTTATTTTTTCCTGTAGTGTTAATAATTTTTTTAGTTACAGCATGATGCTTTCGGGAGGCTGGCCAGTATATATATAATATATAGTATATTATATAGAAATAGGTATATATATATATATATAGCATATATTATATATATATATATATATATATATAGATATATATATATATATATTTATATATATATATATATATGCGTCAGAGTGTCTAAGCTGAACTCATGTAACTCTGAGAACGGCAGCACCTTACAGTAAAACAAATAATATTTGGAATCTGCGAAGAATTCTAAGGAGGGGGTTTTTAATTTTCTTTTTCTTTTTTTTTTTTTTTTTGCGATTTATTGGTCGCAAAATACTTATAACAAATTTTTTTCCCCAATTTATTGGGCTCGAGCTCGACGGGGGACAGAGGGGGGACGAGTCCCCCCCGTCGTCCACCCGAGGCCGAGACCCTGACTCCTGGCCATCTTTGCGGTTGACCCGTATGTACTCCTTTAGTTAAACAAAAAAAACAAAGTTTTATATTTGGAAATCACCGGTAAATTCTCTAGGGTAAGTTTTTCATTATCTATATTTTTATTTCATTTTCTATTCTTCAGAAATATAATCATCGATCCATAAATTTTCTCGAAAGCAATTTGACGATTATTTTATCATCTAAAAATCTAAAGTAAGTAAGGCCAGGCAATGCTCAGCCTACGACTGAAAAACGAATAAATGTGAAGCAACATATCTTCATTACGATAGTATTTTTATATATTCTAGAATTGTTATTTTCGATTATTATTTTGATGGTTTATATTTCAAGATATTGGAAAAAAATATTCCAAAAAGAAAGTAGATTATTGAGTTTTCAGAAGATTAAAAATCAATTTAGACGAACAATTTAAATTTTGGAACGTATGTTAAGAGGTAAAATTTTTTTTCTTGTAATTAAAGTGTAATAGCATAGTGTAAAGGTAATTTTTAATTTTTTTTAACTAAAAGGAATACCATGGGTAAACCGCAAAGATGGCAGATGTCGGGGTCTCTCGGCCTTCCCGGTTGACGACTGGGGGGGGACTCGTCCCCCCTCTGTCCCTCGGCGTGCGAGCCCCCTAAAATGGAAAAAAAAGAAATTCTAAATTTTCCGATCAACGCCCAAAAAAATAAAAAAATAAAAAATAAATTAAAAACCCCTCCTTAGAATTTCCGCGTGATTCCAAATATGTAATTTGTTTTACGTAGGTGCTGCCGTTTTCTAGAGTTACATGATGTCAGCTAAACTCTTACCATAATATAGGTATATAATAATATATATATTATAATATATAGGTATTATATATGATATTATAATATAATATATATATATATACTATATATATATTTTCTGAAAGATTATATATATTATTAAAAGTCTGGAACGTATGTCACACAACGAATGTTAAAGTAATGAAGTAATTATTTTGAGAAATTTTATTTTTTATTTTTTTTTTTTGTAAATTTAAACAGAAAAAAAGAAAAATTAATATTTATTTTAGGCACCGGTGTTGCCGGGAGGGCGCGGTCTTCCATGCATTCACGGCATCATGTATACGACCCTATGGTATTCGTTAATTAAAAAAAAAGTCTACATGGCATCTACATTCATAATTATGCTTTACAAACTTTGGGTACATAAATCAAATTTAAATTGAAATAAATTGCCATACCTTTGTAATTTTTGTTAGCTTAAGGCTGCTCCACACATGGGGAGTTTGTCAAACCCTTGAATCTTTGCGTTTTGCATTTGTTTTTTCCTCATAAGCGAATGTACGTCTATACACATTCTACCCCATGTGTGTATGGATCATTTTTAGTAAAGCTTTGCTCATTTGCTTGGTTTGCCAAATACACAAATCTTTTCCATCGCTTGAAGCTTTTGTTTTTGAAGCATAATTTCATAATTATTAATTTCAAGTATTATTATTATTATTATTATTATTATATTCTGTATATATAGTATATATATATATATAGTATATATATATATATATAATATATATTATAATATATATAGTATATATATAATATATATTATATTATATAATATATATAATTTTTTACAAATGGTGGAGGCTGGGGAAAGAGTGATTGGTGGGGTGCAAAAGATTTGGGGGGCCGTGGCACCCCCTTTTCCAAAAAAAGGGCCCAAAAAAATTTCTTCAAACACACTAGTTTTTCATATATATATTTATTTTTGTTAATTTTTGGTTTTTTTTTTAAAAGTTCACTACCCACGGGCATAGCCCTATTTAAGGAGGGGAACTTTCTAGGTTAATTTCTACCTAGGATCCGAACCCGCGACCTTGCCATGCGACGCCGTCGCTCTACCGTATATATATATATAAGTATATTATATATATGATATATATATATATATATATATATATTATATATATATAGTATGAGTAGATATATATATATATATATATATATATATATAATATATATATATATATATATTATATATAAGTACAGAACGCTTCCATATTCAGCAGAGGTTTTAGTAGGATTGATTTGCTTATGTTGTTGGATTGTACTTTTCTAGGTGTCAAATTCTACTAAGAACTCATCAGTAATAATAAGATTGGCGAATAAAAGCAGATCAGCAATTAATGATCAGCAGTTTTGCCAGTGGTCTTTGCCAACTTCAAAATTCTTTGGCATATGATCAGAGCACATGCATAAGGTCAATATTTTTTCGTTTGAATAATGTTTAGCGCACTGGTTTCAACTCAAGAGCAAAATATTTTGGCTAACGGAAGAGGCAATAATGAAATTGGGTCTTTTGAGCAGATCAGTTGAGTATATAATAGAAAAAAGCTTGTTTTCTTGTTGAGATTGTTTGGGCCCCCTTTTTTTTCCCCCCCGTTGACAATTTTTCTACCCTTGCCAACGATTTTTATCATATTTTGTATGGAAAATAGCAATGTCTATTATATTTTTTGGTTCAACTGGTTTTAGAAGCTTAGGCAAGTAGGGGAAGTATTTCTTCTTGAGGTGGAGATCTGAAAAAGCTTGCCTTTTATTGTGGCAATATTATTTTCGAACTTCCGGAATAATGTTAAGGCATTAATGACCAAATTAAGCAGATAGTTTACACACATTGAAAATATAATCCTTCTTTATGAGTTTTCCCGCAGCTCTGTTTGGAACTACTTTCTTTCCCTTACCATTGCTGAGCAGCTGGTCGTACCCCTGACCCAACGGCATAGACTCTGATCCAAGACCTTCTGTTTCTGGAAAACAAATCAGTCGTTTTGGCCAGGTTTTACCATCTACCCGTTGCAAGAACTTCAAACAAAAAAATTCTTTAGACGAGCAGTGCACATTTTTCATGAGTCGCAAAACCTTAATTCCTCTAGATAATTGGTTTTTGCCTTGTGAGAAATCCGCAGTTTCATGGGCAATAGGAGTAGACACCAATTTTTTTTGCATCCGCGACAAATCATGTTTTTTTTAGATAATTCCACACAAATGATGTTAATTTTAATCATCGGAGACTTTCCGACGGCATTTTTCTGTTTTGAATATTTATTTCAAAATTAACAATTCCCAGCTTATCTAAAGAAGTTTAAGCAGGTCTTCAAAAATTCCCTCATGCAGGGGGACCTTTCCTCTTTAATATAAGTCATAGTTTCCGCAGGAAAATTAGTGGGCTTTCAAAATTGGCTGTAATATGTTTTTTTTATTTTCTGCAATTATTTTTTTTGATGTGGTCTACAGTTGATGAATATCAACGGGTTCGCCTTCCGTGATTGATTTAGCAGCTTTTGGCAGCTGACAAATGCTATCAACAAACAGAGTTCTAGCGGAGAATACTGTCAGAAGAAGTGAGGCCTGTATTATAGAAAACACAGCTAGAGTTGGAGCTCATGCAAAATCAGAAAACTAAAAACAAACAAAATAACTCTTTCAGAAAAAAAATGTAAGTTTATAACACGTGTTATAATATGTAATTACTACTCCATTATACTATATCGATTGATGAATCTTTTTGCAGTTTTTCTAAATAATAAAGCCATTATAAAGGAAGTCGCCTTGCAAATATATAAGGTTCATTTTTTTATTTCGCCAAGATTGAGGGGAGCAAGTCCCCCCTGCCCCTGCATAGCGCCCATATATATATATAGGTATATAAGTATAATAGTAAGTATATATAGTAATATATATATATGATATATATAATAGTATATAAAGTATTATATATATATATATATATATGTAAATACAGTGAAATTAGTAGAGTGTGAAATTTTGGTTTAAAACTACAACTCATATCTCAAAACTAGAAATAGCTACAGGAAAAGGAATACATTGTTGGAATCCTTGTAAATTTTTTTGCTGAAACTGTAAAAAAAAAGAAGAAAATCATATCTCAAAAACTACAATAGTACAGCGAAAAGGAATACATTTTTGGGATCCTTGTAAAATTTTAGTTAGAAATGTAACAATAAAAAAAAATAAAATAATTACTGGCTATTTTTTTTTTAGGAGCAGGAGACCATAGTAGTATTATATATATATATATAGATTAAATAGATAATATATACGTATATATATATTATATATATAGGATATATGATATTATATAATATATATATATATATATTATTTGTAAACTATTACACGGCAATGTAGGGGGGCTCCAGCGAACGGGGAACACAGGGGGGAACGTTTTTTCCATACCCGTAGGGAGGGCGAGGAACCCCCGCGACACCGAAATACCAAAGAGCTGTTTTTCGTACATTAATTTTTTTTTCAAAAAATCAAAACTAAGTTTAAACTAAATCTGAATTTTAATTTATTTTAACTTTTTTAACATTAATCTTATTCAAATATTTCATATTTAGTCTTCAATTCACATCGTCTGAAAGAGGATCCAGTAATTCAGTAAAGTAGTCGAAAGCTAACGCTCTAAACATCCAAAGACTATTTTATTATGTGAAAATTTATTAAGAAAACTTTGATATATTTGCAGTTTATTATAAATTCAGGCAATAATGTCTTGATATATATAATATATATATATATAATATATATATATATTATATATTATAATATATATATATATATATATATATATATATATATAGTGATATAGTAATATATATATATACTAGAGAGCGGAAATTAAGGTTTTTTTTTTTTTATTCGTCGAAAATTTAAAAAAAAAAAAATTTTATTTTCCCCCCCATTTAGGGGCTCGAAGCCGAGGGACAGAGGGAGGAACTTTGGTATTACTTAAACTAAAGAATACCATAGGTAACCGCAAAGATGGCAGGACGACGTAAGAGTCTCTCGGCCTCCCGGTGGAGGACGGGGGGACTTCAGTAAACCAAAAACGATTAAAAATTTTTTTTAAAAAATTTTTTAAAGATGAACAAAAAAAAAAAAAAAAAAAAAAAAAAAAAAAGTAAACCCATATGTAAAAAATTCCGCTGATTCCAAAATATATAATTTATATGTAGGAGGTGCCGGTCTCTAGTTACATACTGTAAAGCATTAGAAAATTCTGACCATATATATATATATATATATATATATGTATATATATATATTATATATATATATATTATATATATATATATATATATATTATATATTATATATTATATATAGTATATATAATATAGGTAATATATATATATATATAGTATAGATATTCAACCATCATGTGTTTTGACACCAAAAATAAATATTTACGTCGAAAGTAAAGTAAAAATTTAAATAAAATGAATTTTAAAAATAAATCAATTTGGGAAGCTCTAAAAGAACAAAATAAGTCATTTTATAGCAAAATCAATTTGTTATTTTCTTATACCTAAAATAAAAAATCATACCAACCATTCACATATTAAAATTATTTTCCGCTACGTGGATTACTTAAAGGTTAATATTAGTATATATATAAATATATATATATATCATATAATATATATATATCAGAGATTATAATTATATATATATATAATATATATATATAATACATAATATATATATATATATTTTTTTTTTTACAAGATAAACACCCTCCACTCACGGGCAGAGCCCATTTCAAGGAGGGGGTCTACTCATTTAACGTCCGAGCAGGACGGAGCAAGCCCAAGGAGAGAATAGCTCACATTCCCCCACCCGACCAGTTGCGGACCTGGGACCTCTCGTAGTTGGCGATGCTCACCACTGAGCTATCGTGCGCTTTTTACTAAAAAATAAAATATAAAATACAAAAAATTAAAAACGATATACAATATATATATATAACTATATATCTAGTTATATATATATATATAATATATATATATAATATTAGTATATATATATATACTATAATATATATATTATTAATCATTATTATCATTATCATTCACTACCGACACTATAGATGATTAATCCACTGCGATTACCATCACTATATATTAAACATTACTTACCATGATGGTTAATCACACTCATTAATATCGATCATATAGAGAAGTTACCGTATCATTTCCATCGAACTGCCACTATCATTATGATCACTATAATTAACAATTAACACCACTTCATCGATATTATTATACTTATCATCTATCAATATCAGTCACCTATCACATTAACTAACACTATCACCAATAAGTAAGTATTGTCACCAATAAATCAATAACCACTATCACTAATAAGAGACAACACTAGTTTTCACTACCTAATTATTAATATTATCACTAGATTTGTAGAACGTTGCCAAATCTTCGTAGGCAACCGTATGTTAAAGCAGCCCGTCTTATTAGTATTTCTTATACTGCCTTCATGTTCATAGAAAGCGTTTAGAAAACATAGGACGGGGCCTATCGAGATTCATAAGTCAAACTAAAACTTGATCTGACCCACCTCACCCAATAAATGGGCAAAACCATACAGACCCTAGTGCTTTACCAATATGCTGCAACAAAGTAGAAGGCTTAATATGCCAGCCTCCTCAGAAGAGCCACAATCCATACTTCAAAAACTAATACAGCTACCGGAAAAAGGAATACAATGCTGGATGGAATCTTGGCAAAATTTTACCGAGGAAACTGTAAAAAAAAAAAAAAAAAGAAAAAAAAATCATATCCCAAAAACTACAAAAGCTACAAGGGAAATGAAATACATTTGGAATCGCTTGTAAATTTGATTCTGTTCATGGGAATAATGTAAAAAAAAAAAAACAAAAAATTAAACAAAATTGCTATTTTTTTTGGGGGGTAGCTGAACTATGAAAATAATATTATATATATATTATTTGTAAAAGTATTACAAGGCAATTAGGGGGCTCGGAGCCGACGGGAACACAGGGGGACGTTTTCCATACCCCATAGAGGAGGGCGGAGGAACCCCCGCGACACCCCCAAAATACCAAAGAGCGGGGGGTTCCGGGAAGACCCCCCGGAGGGGGTGGAATTAGTCCTACCCCATAGTTCCCCGGAGGGCCGGAGAGACCACCCCGACTCCTGCCATCGGTGCGGGTATATTACCCTTGGGGGTATTCTTTAGGTTTAAAAAAAAAAAAGCAAAATTTAATAGAAAGTCTATTTATTTTAACGAGTAACCAATAAAAAGTCTCTAAATAGGCCCTCTAATCATATTACTATAATTATTAACAATAATTTTTTTTATTTTTTGTTGTATTTTTTTTAACTTTTTCCTATCCAAAATTTTATGAGGATTTCCAAAAATGTTATTCCTTTTCGGCTGTAGCTATTGTTCAGTTTTTGAGATATAATTTTTTTTTATTTTTTTTTTTTTTTTTTTTTTTTTTTTTACATTTTCCGCACTAGAAATGACCAGGCATTCCAGCAATGTATTCCTTTTCCTGGTAGCTGTTGTAGTTTTTGAGATATGGATTGTGGCTCTTCTAGAGGCTGACCGGCTAATATATACACCAACTAGGCTACTAGCAAAAACTAGCCAAGGTACATGATCACCACAATACAAAGATTTAATAGGCATTGTCATAGTTATAACATTCAGTTTTTAACTTTAATAACTGACTAAATAGCAAATTTGGCTTTAGTCATAAGTACTGTACACTATATGATGCACAAATTATCCAAATACCTATCCAATCGTCATTTAAATCCGGCAAGCAAGTCGCATTCAACAACCTCCTACGGCAAACCATTCAAAAAAATTACAACCTCATTACTCAACGAGTTGCGTTTTGTTTTTTGTTTTTTAAATATATATATTTTGAAATCCATGAAAATTAATAAAAAAATTACCTGTTATTTTTTTTTTTATGTCAAGAAGGCATGAATTCTCAGTATTATCGAGAGATATAAACATTTTGTAGACTTGTATCATGTCCCCCTCGAAGAAAAGGATTTTTGTACTGAAAACGTTCCTAGTTACTTTAGCCTCTTCCCATAGCTCTGACAATCAAAGCCAAAAATCATCCACGTGGTATAAAAGAAATTGGTAATCCAGAATGTCTTATTTTTTTTTTGTTTAAATATGGGGTGAATGCTACTTTCCAGACCTCTGGTACCTCACCAAATGATATAGATCTTTTAAAAATCAAATACAATGCCTTTGGATTGCTGCCTTTAGAATTATACCATATAATATACCATCAGAGCCTGTAGCTTTTCTTAGGTCAATGCGGTCCACTAATGATTTAATTTGTTTTACCTCAAATTCAAATTATGTAAGTCTATCATTTATTATATGCATACTGAAACTATTGGTGTCTAAACTATCAGTCAACATACAAAATAAGTATTGACAATGTTCATCAATTCCTTATCTAAGCTTGCTTAAACTTTCATCAACTTTAATTGGGCCAATTATAAAATGTTATTTTTTTTTTAACATTTATTATTTTAAAGTTATAATAAAAATATCTCTGTAAATTAAAGAAAATTTTACAATGTACTGCATTATATATATATATAGATATATTATATATAATATATATATTATATATATATATTATATATAATATATTATATATATATTATATATATATATTATATATATAGTAATATAATATATAGTATATTAATATTATATATATTAATACACCAAATTAAAGAGGCACCGTTAATGAGAAAGTTAACGCCGTTAATCCTTAATCGTTAACAAAAAAAAAATTTAACGGCGTTAATCATTAAAGCGTTTATCGGTAAGGAATGTACCGGAAGTTAACGTTAAACGTCTTCATAATATGTAGGAATAGAAATAATAATTGTCAATTTTCTTTTCTTATAATTGCAGATATTGCAGGTAAATTTTTAAATTAGGAAAACAATGCCGACATCATCAGCAATTTTCTTCAACCCACGTTCCAAAGGGAGAATTTTTTAAGAGAGATCGCGTATAGTGACGCGGTTTAGATAATTTAGTGAAAGAGAGGGCTAGGGTCTTCTTGGAAGAGGTAAAAGGAAAATATTTTGCAGATTTCCTAAAAGAGTTATGCGAAAGAGAGAGGGAGCTCGAAATGCTGAAAGAACGATATAATGATAAGAGAAACCTCCTTTCTATTAAGAGATTCCTTGTTTAGTACTTATTTTGCTAATGGGCCAGCGCTCAAAGACAAGCCTTAACGCCTGCGTCAAGGAACGCGCAGCTTATCGCTTGTTTAATAAGATTATATTATCAATAATACTCAACGAGCGATGCCGCTACGCATCGCTTGATTCTGACGGATTTTTGGCTTGCCAGAAAATGGCATGTTTAAAATTATAATACTCAACAATAAACTTTTTTATCATATCGCAATTTTTTCTATTATTACTATTATTCCTAAACACATTATTTAAAGGTGCTTCCTTCAGTTTGCTTATATTTACCTAAATCGATATCTGGGCTAATAAAAAATTATCAAAGGATAAAATCATTTATTTTGAAGCTTTTTGCCGTATAAAAATGTCTACCGAAATACAGTAAAAATTATAATTATAATAATAACAACAATAATAATATTTAATAACGGTATACATATAATAAAAAACGTACGATTTATTCTGGTCGTAGAATAAACAAGTCACGGCTTGATTTCGCGGGAAAACGCGCGTGCCTTAATTTTTGTTTACACCAGGCCAAAAAAAAAATTTCAAAAAGAAAAAACATATCGCACCATGCTCCTAATTTATATATTATTGTTTTCCATATTATATTACAAAATTTACTATTTTAAAGTAATAAACAGATATTCGACATTTTTTAATACTGATATAAGATCAACAAATACACGAATAATTATTTCGTTTCTTGCGCGCTCTAAATTTTAAATAGGCATAATAAATTCTTAATATTTTATTCCCTGAAGAAACAAATGTCGCGCCGTGACTCATCATTAAATTATGCACGATTAATTATTTCTTTAGCGCGCGCTTTAGTTTTTTTGTACGAGCTTTATAAACAAATAATCCCAAAACCCATCAGCAAAAATATGCGGAATTACCTTTAATAATTTAATATTCTCGATGGAATAAATATATTTTTGCAAAGATAAAATAATAATTATTTATTTTTTTCATAATAATGAAAATTATTCGTTATTAAATTATACGTGATTGATAAATACGTTGGGTGGGACACCTGCGAATTTACTGCTGAGGCGTACAAAAAATTTGTATATAAGAAAGAGGTGATGCGTATTCAAAATCAGATAAACTCTGGGAGGTAGCTCGGTTCTGAGATTAGTTCTCGAACAAGTCCTTAGAATCTGCGTCAGTCTTGTTGTCGAACAAGTCCTTAGAATCTGCGTCAGTCTTGTTGTCATGCTGTTCCTCTTCGTTATCGCCTACGCGTACATAAGGTGTGGCTGATGAGGGAAGAAGTTCTAGTTTCTCTCGCGATATCATTATATATTTCAAATCGCATTACAGAATAAATTATAACTGGATTTTTAGTGTGAAATTCCAATTTACAAATTATAAATTCAATAAATTCTTCACTAGCTGCTATTTTTCTAAAGTAAGGCCGCTAAATGTCGATCAGTCGGACGAAGAGGACGAGGGGGGGAACGAAGAGAATGATAAAAGAACTCGAAGAATAAATATGAGCGATAAGTTGAAAAAATTAGAAGAGGAGATTTCAAAATATCCAAATAAAAATAAAAATTTGGGTATAGTTAAAAGAAGTTATCTCGAACATAAAAAACAAAGCAATAATAATAATAATAATATCAATAATGGTATCGGTAATAACAATATTAACGGAGCCACAGTAGACGTCGAATCCCCTCACGACAACGATAAGCGACCAATTCACGAAACGAGTCCCCCAGAATACGATCCTACTCAAACATTATCGCTTAAAAAGTTTAAGAATAATTTCGAAAAATGGCGTAAATTGAAAAAGAACGCTAAAAATATCAAAGAACTGGAAAAACAACTGAACGAAAAAACGAACAAGATTTCAAAAATGAAGGAAGAAATAAAACGTTTGAAAACACCCATATACAATCCGAATTCGGCCTCCGAGGGGGAAACAACTATTTCTAGGGACGGCATAAATTCCAAGACGAACGATCCTACTCCTACTACATCCGCTTACACAGCTTCCGTATTAACTGAAAAAAAATTAATTTAAAAGTGTCTCGGAGCCCCCGGAAAAAAACTCACCATCGTACTCAAATTAGGCGGCTTGTTCGACTGCATCGCGCCATCATCTCGCTGAGGTTTCGAGTTTTATAGGGGGAAAAGGGCGCATTCATCGCCAAATTCGCTACCGAACAAGAGAAAATCCTTAATGGACTGCGATCGGAATCAATATTAAATATTAAATATAAATAAATAAAGAGATAATTTATTAACAACTTTTAATTTAGAAAATAGAAAATAAAAATGTGACTGCAATTGTCAATGGATGGTGCAAAATAAAATTACATTATAGTGTAAAAACATGGTGGTTAACATCATTCTCCAAATGGAAACGAAATCGGCCTTTACGAGGACGTTCCCCTATCGTCGTTCACAGTCCGAAATTTCATGACATTTTTAAATTTGGAAAACGATGCCGACATCATTAGCGATTTTTCTTCAACCCACGTTATAAAAGGGAGAATTTTTTAAAAGAGATCGCGTCTGGCAACGCGGTTTAGATAATTTAGCGAAAGAGAGGGCTAGGGTCTTCTTGGAAGAGGTAAAAGGAAAATATTTTGCAGATTTCCTAAAAGAGTTGCGAAAGAGAGAGGGAGCTGGAAATGCTGAAAGCACGATCTAATGATAAGGGAAACCTTCTTTCTATTAAGAGATTCCTTGTTTAGTACTTACTTTGCTAATGGGCCAGCGCTCAAAGACAAGCCCTAACGCCTGCGTCAAGGAACGCGCAGCTTATCGCTTGATTAATAAGATTATATTATCAATAATACCCAACGAGCGATGCCGCTACGCATCGCTTGATCCTGACGGATTTTGGCTTGCTGTAAAATGGCATGTTGAAAATTTTAATACTCAACAATAAACTTTTTTATCATATCGCAATTTTTTCTATTATTACTATTATTCCTAAACACATTATTTAAAGGTGCTTCCTTCAGTTTGTTTATATTTAACTAAATCGATCTCTGGGCTAATAAAAAATTATCAAAGGATAAAATCATTTATTTTGAAGCTTTTTGCCGTATAAAAATGTCTACCGAAATACAGTAATAATTATAATTACAATAATAATAACAACAACAATAATAATATTTAATAACGGTATACAGATAATAAAAAACGTACGATTTATTCTGGTCGTAGCGTAAACGAGTCACGACTTGATTTCGCGGGAAAACGCGCGTGCCTTAATTTTTGTTTACACCAGGCCAAAAAAAAATTTTCAAAAAGAAAAAACATATCGCACCATGCTCCTAATTTATATATTGTTTTCCATATTATATTACAAAATTTACTATTTTAAAGTAATAAACAGATATTCGACATTTTTTAATACTGATATAAGATCAACAAATACACGAATAATTATTTCGTTTCTTGCGCGCTCTAATTTATAAATAGGCATAATAATAAATTCATAATATTTTATTCCCTGAAGAAGCAAATGTCGCGCCGTGACTCATCATTAAATTATGCACGATTAATTATTTCTTTCGCGCGCGCTTTAATTTTTGTACGAGCTTTATAAACAAATAATGCCAAAACCCATCAGCAAAAATATGCGGAATTACCTTTAATAATTTAATATTCTCGATGGAATAAATATATTTTTGCAAAGATAAAATAATAATTATTCATTTTTTTCATAATAATGAAAATTATTCGTTATTAAATTATACGTGATTGATAAATACGTTGGGTGGGACACCTGCGAATTTACTGCTGAGGCGTACAAAAAATTTGTATATATGAAAGAGGTGATGCGTATTCAAAATCAGATAAACTCTGGGAGGTAGCTCGGTTCTGAGATTAGTTCTCGAACAAGTCCTTAGAATCTGCGTCAGTCTTGTTGTCATGCTGTTCCTCTTCGTTATCGCCTACGCGTACGTAAGGTGTGGGGGATGAGGGAAGAAGTTCTAGTTTCTCTCGCAATATCATTATATATTTCAAATCGCTCTCCGTGTACGTAAATAATAAATCGGATTTTTTATTCTTTATAGACTGTTTATGACGCCGAGAAAAGGAATGGAATTCTTCACCAGCTGCTATTTTTCTAAAGTAAGGCCGCTAAATGTCGATCAGTCGGACGAAGAGGACGAGGCGGGGCACGAAGAGAATGATAAAAGAACTCGAAGAATAAATATGAACGATAAGTTGAAAACATTAGGAGATTTCAAAATATCCAAATAAAAATAAATTTTGGGTATAGTTAAAAGAAGTTATCTCGAACATAAAAAACAAAGCAATAATAATAATAATAATATCAATAATGGTATCAGTAATAACAATATTAACGGCGCCGCAGTAGACGTCGAATCCCCTCACGACTACGATAAGCGACCAATTCACGAAACGAGTCCCCCAGAATACGATCCTACTCAAACATTATCGCTTAAAAAGCTTAAGAATAATTTCGAAAAATGGCGTAAATTGAAAAAGAACGCTAAAAATATCAAAGAACTGGAAAAACAACTGAACGAAAAAACGAACAAGATTTCAAAATTTTTGTGCTCTCAATTTGAAAACACCCATATACAATCTAAATTCGGCCTCCGAGGGGGAAACCAACTTTTCTAGGGGCGGACATAAATTCAAGCGAACGATCCTACCTCCTACTACAATCCGCTGTACAGCTTCCGTATGTACTGAAAAATTACCGTGTCTCGGAGGCCCCCGGAACAACTCGCATCGTACTAAATTGGCGGCTTGCACCTACCTGCATCGCGCCATCACTCTCGCTGAGGTTTCGAGTTGTCAATAGGGGGGAAAAGGGCGCCTTTCAATCGGCCAACTCGCTCCCGAACAAAGGATCTTCATGAACTGCTCGGAATCATTTATAATTTAAACAATAATTAATAAGCGATTTTATTACACCTTTTTTTAGTGACCTAATGTGAACCTTGTGGTTGCATCTGTGTGCCCCTAAATAAACATAATAAATGCATAAAATAACCTAAATTAATGAGTTGAGAATTTTGTACACTACCATATTCCCACAACATATACAAACACACTGCAAATATCTAGCCTCCATCCTTATAACAAGGACACGTAATTACCCTTTATGTCTTACAACCGCCGCATACCCTGACATATTTAAATAGGTATATCAATTAACTATTTATTAAAAAGGGTTTATGGAGCGCGTAAATTAAAGACAGGTCGACCAGAATTACAGATAAATACACAGCGCAAACATCAACCTCTCTTAAAAAGGAAAAGAGGAAAAGATATACCTTATTTAAAAAATTAGCTCACGCGTATGGGCATCTTCTCCCTGTTTTCTCTCCTACTCCACCGTATTAAGATATGTTCAGTATAGAAGCCATGAATATAACAAATACCGACCACGTATACTTATTTATAAAAGGTCTAACCAACTTCTTGATATACAAGTGGAGATTTGCTAGCCCAATGATACTAATTTATCCAAAGTTGCACTCGTATTATCCCCTAAATTTCATTATAGGCAAATGCATCCAAATACACATTATTGGTCTAGATAAGAGCGCAGAATAGAGGTAACCCTTTTATTCTTAGCAACCAGAAGATCATCAGTAATATCCTCTATTTTGTGAGAAAGAAGGCAATTAGAATACCTAATAAAAAGGCACCCACAATAAATTAACCAATATTAAATAGTATAGAATCAGAGTTCTATTTTAATTAAAAACAAGCATTTAAAATTTAGTTACGACCCGCAAAGCCTTTTCTTCCTAATTCATATTTTACACAAATTCTAAAATTTGCTAAAATATCTATTTTAACAAGAGCAAGTATATGCTTATTTTAAAAGGAATATCTCCTTTTTTATTTATACACCTATCTAATATCTCATATCTATAAGTTAACCAGTGCACAAGATTTCCATTCGGTTTTTTATTAATCATATGTTCAGGCGGATCAAGATAAATTTGAGCTTCCATGAAATAAGGCGCCACTTATATTTCCACCCCTATTAATAATAAAGGTCGCACTCCAGCCCCACCGTAACCCATATGGAATGGAGACGTCTCCCTAAGCAACATCTGATAACTGTTTCTCCTCAGAGCAACAGACCCGGATACCTATTAAAAATTGGCGAAGCTAAGTGAGTTCGTGATGTATTATATTAAGGCGGCAGGACATGCTCCACAAATGTATGAGAAACTGCTTATTTTTTACCTCTGTATTATAACCAAGGAGGCCGTAGTAATACAACGCGGTATTAAAATGAATGCCAAAAGTATTACGCTAAGTTTAAAAAGAAGGTTCAGATATCGCTTACTTTGGATAAAAAATGATCACGTCCTAAGAAATTTACGCTATTTGGTAAAACAAGCCACTCGAGTCCACGCTATTTTAGAATAGTAATTGCACCTGATATTTATCCAACACTCGATTTTAATTATTGTGTAATTATTACCCTTTACTATTTTATATAGAAGAATCTCTGTATCCCAGTTTTTCGATATGTACTCGTTATTATTACCAACCGCCCATCTTTGATTTAATTATCTCTATTACCCATTAAAGCCGTTCATATTACCCAATATTCACGTCCTAAAATTTGCTATTTTACTCATCGAAAGAATGAGTGTCCTATTAAGACTATATTCTCTTATATAACACACACATAGGGAGTCATTAATTAGAAACCTATGTATATTCCAATTTACCATGGAGAGATTGGTTCCAATACTATTAAGAAGTGAGCAAAATAATTTTGCGTATGCTTAATTTTATATAATGTGGGAGCAGAATTCGACGCGTCTACGCCCGCCCGCCCGTATTTGTTATTACTGATACTTATGAATATACCTAATTATTAAAAATTAAGTGAGCATTATTGCATTTAGCCTTATTTTTATAAGTATACTGGTAACCTCAAATTATAATACCTTATATTCCAAAATGTGTTGGTGTTATAAATATTTGTATGGTGAAAATTAAGCATATTGACTCTAATTAAAAAGGCAAAACTCTATCTTCACATTTTATATTACCGAAATATCTGAATATATTTACCTTTATGAACGAATTACAGGCAAGATTACCTTATTTTTAAAAGTCCAATCCAACTCCATATCGCATGTGTACACCGATTTGTCCTCATTAATACCTATTCAACAATAGCACCCCGAAATACCTCTAGATTAATAACCCAAGAAAGTTCTAAAGTACGCCTATTATAATCACTTATAAGTGCATAAATACTAGCTAGCTATTAAGTATTTATCTAGGAATATACCTATTCCTTAACATTCGCGCAGTACAAATTTACCTATGTGTACTATAAAGGCGAGAATAATTTAATGTGATACTTTTCTAATAACCTTATTTTATTGAGAAATTTTCACCTCTGATTGAAAAAAGGCAAATACCTATTAAAAAGCTCAAATATTAACTAATTAATTGACACGATCATGGCAAGAAATCCTATTATCTATAAGCGCCCTCATACACCACCCCATATCTATTAACGATAGCCAGGTAACAGGACCCCCTATTATAAGCCAGAAATGAGCCGGATATTAAAACGATTTGCAAACCAATAACTCGATATGTCAAGTTAAATGAACGGAACTTTTCCCGAATACCTATTTATTATACCGACAGAACAACCGAAGATCACTATCTCCTCAGAAGAAAAATGCATATACCTTTTAAAATAAGGGCATGAATAACCTTTTAGAAAATAGAAGGCAAATACTAAGTTCTACCAATACTAAGTCAGAATAAAATTTTTTATCCTATATGTAACGACAAACTTGGCCTACGATTCACCTATGAAAATTTATGGGCACAAATAGAGGCGGTCCCCCACCCCTAACTGTAAAAAACAGGCACTTATCCCCATCCAGATAATTACATATTATAATAAAAAGAACACAGATACCTCTATTTATTATTTATTGGCCAATAAACCTATTAAATGAAATTGTGCTATAATTTACTACTATTATTTATGCCAACTAATAAAAAAATTTGCCATAATATCCATTTTAAGAAGAAGTGACCATAATACTCTAATTTTATTATATAAGGGCCTAATTCACCCTAGCCTATTTAAAAATATGTGTCTGCTGAAGTAAATCCTAGTTTAATTTAAAGGGAATTATTTGTTTTTATATCCATAATGTTGAGAATATAACGGACATATATACCACTAGACTAGAGACACCAGGCCATCCACCGATACGATTATATTAATATGGGAGTGCCTATGATTGACGAAATTCACAAGAACGAGGATAATAGGATTAAGTGAATGTCTGAAGGGAAAATGAAGCAAATACATGAGTTGGGTAAAAGGGCAAATACTATTATATATAAATAAAGCATATTGCCTATTTAATACACTATATAAAAGGCGAGAGAGGAGCCTTAGCCTCATAAGATCGAGCAATATACACTATTATTAAGATGTCAATTTGATATTAGCCTATCTAAAATTTGCTAATCCCTCATGTATTTATAAAAAATGTGCATAGAGATGGAGATCCTTTTAAAAAGGTCATAATTTAACAACTATTTAAAGGTCCAAAATATCCTATATTAAATTGCCAATATTACACATTACTTGAGAAACAGCAAATAATAATAAAACCTATTAAAATATAAGGAGGCAGCATGGAAGCTATACCTATGTTTATTTATTAAGTGTGTTATGAATATTATCTTATATAGAGCAATGGTGATACCTCCACATATAAAATGGAGGACAGCGACCATGTATTTCCCCTACCTGAGCAGAAAAATGCCACAATACCTATTGATTACATGATTGGCAGTTTACGTACTTTACTATTCAAACGGCACCCACGTAACCTTATTTAATCGAAGGCTAATATTTATCTCTATTTAATATGAGTTTGCATACGTTAATTTACTTATTTTGTTCTAGTATGTTAAAAATCATAATAATTGACTCTAATTATTATAAATAATGCATGAGATACCTATTTCTCACCACACTATGGCAACAATTTTTCTAGATAAAACAAAAGCAGAGACTTACCTCACCTCTAAAAATAATTGCATATAACATTCTATCTTTATGATTTTAAATATTACTGTGCCCCCGAAGAATATCCACTCTATATAAGTACTCCAAATAAGGGCGGACTGGGCCCTTATATAACTATTATAGAATAAGATAGAGGGCAAAATATAGTCCTTATATATATGAATGACAAATACCTATTGATTGTTCAAAAGCTTCTAATATGACCATCCTAAATAAGAAATGCGAAAGGTCTCATAATATAAATGCCAATTTAATAATTGCCAGCCACCACTAAGCGCCCTCATATACCCACAAGGCATTAAAAGTATCCCTATAGTCACCACGATAAGGCGTACGACGAAGTGTAACTCTGCTCCAGTTAAATTAGATGCTGGATTATCTCTTTAGTAAATAAATTTATATAAATAAAAAATCTATTCCAACATTGCGGTCAAAATGTGTACCTAGTCGCTTGTAACAAGGCCTTGGAACCAGCCCTCCACCTATTCTAGATTAAGAGAGGGCACTTAGTACTTTATCTTCAGGTTTAGAGGCAAAGATACCCCCTAGTTAAAAATAGCAAATTAGCTCTAAATTAAATAAACAGGCAATACTATCCTATTACTTAAATATTGCAAGCAGAGTTACCTATTACAAACATATGGAATCAATTAAATCTGTGATCCTATTTCAAAAGAAGGACATTTCCCCGCTACCCCTATTTACCTATTAAACCAAGTGGCACTATATCCCGTACCTACTTCTAAATATTGCGAGAATATCTTATTATCTCCCTGACCAAAGGCAATACACTTTTCCTATTTAATTAAAGCCGCCCATATATTCCCCACCATATTAAAAAGGACAGGAATTAGCGGGCTGTGTAAAACAAGCGCAAAATAACTACCTACCTTACCTTCCAGAAGGCCAAATTACCTATTAAAAATCGTCGGCCACATTAATACTAACGTCTACACACGCAAGTTAGCGGCTCATGCAAAGATATTCACTTTCTATTTAAATAACCTCTATTCAAAAAGGTTCTCAATATTTATACGCTATAGGAGAGAAAATGTGACAAATATCACTATTAACCAAACCCTATGGCAATATTGATGTACCTCCATTAAGCAAATACTTGTCATGCCAATAAACTTTAAATGCAGAATTGATACCTATTAATGAAATTGCTACCACATGGATCTTTTGAAAAAGTGCACCAAGTACTCGTATTAAAAAGGCAAGATGTAACATACCGTTCCATACAAAGTGCAAGATGACTATTTTAAGAGTATTGCATACCATCATCCTATGTAAAAGGCAAATAGCCGTAGACTTGTAGATAACAGGTGGCTTTATAATTACCTTAATTAAATAATCCCATTATTATACTCTATTTTAAA
Source organism: Trachelipus rathkii (assembly GCA_015478945.1). Lineage (NCBI taxonomy): Eukaryota > Metazoa > Arthropoda > Malacostraca > Isopoda > Trachelipodidae > Trachelipus > Trachelipus rathkii. The sequence goes on along the minus strand of JABUQX010051707.1, from coordinate 7,823 downwards.
GAAAGTGCCATTACGATACCTTATTAATAGACACGCACAAGTATAACCTTTATTTAATAAATTGTCAATTAAATTATCCTATATATAAAGAGATGGCATTTATTATCATCCTATTTTTTCATATAAATGTGTGCAAAAATTATATATCAATATTTTAATGAAGTGCCCAAAATGAATACGCTAGTTATACACCATTGGCAACATATCCTTCCATTCAGAAATACGGTAATCAGCCGAAATATCCTTATAGAGAGAGAAGGGCAATGAAATAATAGGCCCCTATCTAAAATAATTGTACCATCACTCCCCTAGTGTAAAGTGCGCCACCAATCAGCCTACCACTTTCAAGACATGTGCAATGTGGAGCGTGCTACCTCACTATAAAAAGGTGCGAAAATATCCTGTAAAATTAGAACCGAGTGACAATAATATATTAGCGCTATTTAACCCAAGAGAACTGAGTAGTAAAAACCTATTTTATAACAGTTGGCAGGTACATAGCGCCTCTTTTGAATTAATTGTGTGTCATTTAAGTTAAATAGGGCTGTGCCTCAATATTCAGAAAGGCAAATATGTCCGTGGATTTGAAGTATTGAAGCGAATCCCGATACCTAGTTTTATAGGAATTAATAATTGTCTCCGCACAGTACTAGCCTAGTATAAATAAGTTAAGTGTGCTACAACTCGAGAGCCCGCGATATTAAAGGTTAATAGGTCTGAGAGGATACTTTTTTAAAAACAGTGAATTATATTATCCTATCTTTATATATAGTGTCATTGAAATATGCTCTTATTTAAGAAGTGTGTTCATTTCTCTTGTAATACAGTCTTATAATAGAAAGTTCTATTACCTATAATTGAGATAATTCGCTTATTATACTCTTTAGTTATTATAATATCCAAGATTATATACTTTATACTTATTTAAATCCGGGCAGGGAAGTGAACCTATAATAAAAAAGGCAAAATACTCTATTAATAATTTGCAAAATTACGCTGATTGAAAATAAGACAAATTATCCTATTAAAAAAGGCAAATACCTTTATTTAAAATTGCAAAATACATTACTGAGGAAAAGGGTCTAGGAATATTAATTAGAGGTACATCTATGATTAAACAGGCATGAGATTATAACTATTAGAGGAACCCACGCTATGCTTATTATATCCCGTATTAATATTGAGGACGAATAACTACCGTATTAAAAAGTGTCAAATGTGGCCTCCCAGTTTACTTTAATAATAAAGTCAAAGTACCTATTTGATTAAAAGTACGCGCAAAATACTGATATTTCAATATGTTATAGGACAATATACTCATTATTTAAAATTAGGCATTGACTTTATTATTCTTCTTATTAAGATTACAGGGACTTAAACTATCCCTCTATATCTATAAATGCACCACCCTACCTATTTTAATTTTTATAATATATTTGGGGAGAGCTAGCAACCATTCATTTATTCATATCTTTTAATAAGAGCCTAAATACATACCTATTATTATTATAGAATATTCTGTATCGGTTTCATTACCTTATATATATAATCCTATTTGATTACATCACCCTACTTAAATAAGGCGATCAACTACCTTGAGATAATACCAAACTGTCTAACATTACGGCTATTCTAGTTAAAAAAGGTCAAGAACTAACTCTTGACAAGTTATAAATAGGCTACTCCTTATTATCTGATGTAAAACAGAGAGATATGGCTCAAGATAATCACATATTAAGAAAGGCACCCCGGAGTTATACCTATTTAAAAAGGCAATATACCCTTTATTTAAAAGTAACAGCAGAATAACCGTAGTGAAACAATTCGCATTTGATAAAATAACCTATTATCATTAGAAATAGATGGCAAGATACCGTAGTTAGCAAAATTGCACAATAACCTATTACTAACAGGCAAAATTACCGATATAACTAAATGGGTGCCCCGCAGTGAATCAACCTATTAAAAAAGCAAATATCTATTACAGAAAACGGCCAAAGTTACTTTCGGAAAAAGTGCTAGCCAAATTACCGAATATTGGTTAATAAAAGACTGCTATGTATTATCCCAGCACTAATTGGAAAATGTGGCAGCAGATTTATTCGGTAACTTGCTAATAAAGGCAAATACATTATCTTTTACAAAGGCACGATACCTAGCTAAACCTAAGCGGCATTATAATTACCTATATAAATTTATATTTGTACGAGCTCTTACTCTATCCTCTAAAAATGAGTTCCAACAATACTAACTAATTATTATATATGGTCAAAATACCTATTACATCGAAGGACAAGCATACGCTTATTAAAGAAGTGCTGTTAGGTGCCAAAACTATTTTATAATTATAATGGCAATCCGACATACTATTAAAAAATGTAAATCGAATTACCTATTTAAATATACCTTGCATTAAAATATCTCTATTTCAAAAGATGCAAAAATAATATCCTATATTTAATTTAAGGTCTATTGAAATACCCAATATTAATAATTTATCATAATACTAATCTACATGATCAAAAAATCTTAATATCAACATATTTATGTTAAAATAAGCGGCAAATTTTTATTCCGTATTAATTATAAGGACAGGAGTGATCCTATTGAGAGAAAAGGTTCAAATTTATTGACTTATTAAATTTATATGGAAAGAGTCGTAATATACACATATTAAAATGCAATAAATAGCGCTAGCTTCAGACAAGGCAAAAATATCATTATTTTATATAAGGTCGATAAATTATTCAATAGTTTAAAATGAGGTGTGCCCGGCGAGATTAACCTATTTTTCTAGGATAAATTATCTAAGTTTAATTAATAGATTAAACTTCTTATTAATTTTAAGAGGTAGCCCGAACCTGAGCCCCTTTAAAACTGAGTACATTAAATAGCTCTAGATCTTAAAAAGTCCAATTACCTATTCAAAATTGCATAACTGATTTACCTATTTCATATAATGTCAAAATACCTTAAGTAAAATTGCTATTGATATAACTATCAAAAAATTACTATTATTGTGAGCCTAATCTTAAATATAAGAGCATAAATAATACCTTATTAAAAAAGGCAAGCAGCCCTAATCCTGATTAGACCGACTAAATGGTTTATATATATCCTGTATTTAAGAGGTTCATTTTTGCAGATACCTACTACAGAGGCATGTTTAATACCTGACTTAAAAGCCCACCACCAGTGACCCGCTATTCATATCAGCCACCAAGGCAGATACATAAGCCCTATTGTGAATAGATTGTTCATAATCAGCCCTATGTAAAAGGACATCCGAGAGTACACTGATTAAAATATAGTCATAAATTAATCCTTGTTGTTGGAAAATGTCTAAATTATTACCTCTATATATTTGTATAATAGTGTGCATAATACCTATTTAATGAATTGCAATAATTATATTACCTTTCTAGTTTATATTTATATGTCGCAGTATGAACCCTTTATTTTATAACCCGAGCACGCGCCCCACCATTAACGGCCTTCATTAAAAATATGCAATTATTTACTCTTTATAGATAAATAGGTCTATTTTAATACCCCTAAAGTTAATCCCACCGAATTTAGGTACAAAATACCATATTAGCAAACAGAAAGACCGGCCCACTATTAACCTTTAAAAGGCAAAGTGATGTTAGGAATACCTATTTAAAAAATAGCCAATAAATAGTCCATAATTTAAGAAAGGCAAAATTGCCCCACCCCTATGGAAGATATAGATGCATGTAAAGTAATATGCTAGTATTAATATGGCGTCAAATTTTATATTACACATTAGTAAATTTTAAACCTGAGGACGGCCGACATTCAACTCACTCTCATATTAAGAACCCAGGGATGAGCCGTTATGACCTAGATCGCTTCTAAAAAGGCCCATTTAGAGTTTAAATTGTACTCATATTAAATATAATTGCATTAAAATATACCCCATGGGAAACAGATGACGATTGCAGATCACCTTTTATTAGACAGAGGGCTAGCACTTTATGAGCACCTAACCTCTCAGAGCCTGAAGGCAAATAACCTATCTAAAAGGGCACAAAGCCCCCTTCCCATAAAATCCCTGCAATTGTTACCTGACTGAAATAAGGGCAGTACATACCCTATATAAAACCAAGCGAATCTCATTAATTTGAAAACTAACAATGTGAAAGGATTATATGGCAATATTACCTATTAAAGGCTCACATTATAATGTTTCATTTCCCTATAAGAAAGCAATTGTGGCCGGCACCACACTACTCTATTAAATATTCCGAGTCGCACATACTTTATCCTAAATTAAAAATACACTTGGCAAAAATATCTAATTAAGCCCTAAGTGTGTAATACTTCAATTGACGCTCCATTAGACCACCTACAGCTCTATTACCAATACCTTAATTTAATAACGGCACCGTACACCTAACATTGTCAGTTGATACTCTATATTGACAAATAAACCTATCTACCACATAACGTACAAATGGACACTTTCATTCAGCGGATAAGAATCCCTATTTTAAAATGCATAAGCCAAGATACACGCGTACTTGATAGTCATATACCTTACTCTCTATTTTATAATATGATAATGCGTGCAGCCAATAATATACCTGCTCAATTATTAATATAAAAGGACAGCTGATTTTTAATTTCCTATTTACCCATATAATATGGCTAATACGCTATATCACAAGAAGGTCTAAAAACACCGTTTTAAATTAATATCACATTGCAAATACCACCTATTATAACCTATAGGCCCAGAATATACCTAATAAAGTAAGAAGGTTTTTCTTTGTTTAAGTTTAGTTATCTATTTTGAAGAATATGCGATAAAACTAGCCTCTATTGAATTAAATAGTGTCCAAATTTATACTAGTAGACAAAGTTAAAACGTTAATAAGTATCTACTGCACTGCATATGAGTTGTGAAATTACTGAACAAATTAAATAACCTTTATTAAAAAAAAAATAAGAGAAATTACTATCTTAGATAATTACATTGCCCAATGCCCCTATTATCTCATTATTTTATACTCAATAATATATAACCTATTTAATTATATACAATGGCTAAATTAACCTATTTCAGAAAAGGTACGTAAATACCTTATTAATATGATATAATAACGTGGTTCCTTCATAACTTAGTACTCATAAATTTCTTCCTCTTTCGAAATGTCTTTCCTATCTCATACGCTATAATAATAGTAATTATATATGCAAAATATTAGATAGCTTATTTATAATATTGCATTTAATAAATTACTCTGTATATAAAAAAGGCATAACATATTAACCTGATATTTTTGAGAGAAAGGGGCTTAAGTTGAATGAGAATTTCACGCTAACAATAATCGGATTCAGGACACGATTTAGTGGAATAATAACTACACATTTCATCTAGTAATAAGAAATCGGAATTAAAACGGCAAAAGTTTGTAGTAATATTTGGAAAATACCTTTTAAGCACCTAATAGAAGGCAACATAATCCTATTTAAGAATAGTGCTTTACTAGAATACCTTATTAAAAGAATAAACGGGCATAGTTACCTACTCCGAAATATAAGCAGATAATAGCCCTAATTTATAAAATATGTGCAGTAAATATCTTTTAAAAATAAACGTCCCAAATTGGAATCTTAGTTTGAATTAACCGTATTCTAATATAATCAACCTATATTGATAATGCAGAAACCTATCTATTAATATATGCAGTGGCACTTACTAGCAACTTAGTTGAAAATTGCAAATATCTTTTAAAAATTGGGCATAAAATAAAATAACCTATTATATAAGGGAGGCAAAACCTATTATAAAAATGGTCAAATGAGCCCTCATTAAGAACTTCAAATTACCTATATGTATATTAATAGGCATTTTTAATACCTATGATAAATCCTAAAAAGATTAGTCCATAGTATGGATCTGCTATTAAAAGGGCAAATACACTATGTAAGAAGCAAATACCTATTAAAAAGGCAAAACCATGTAAAAAGCAAATAACCTGATTAAAAGATGTGGTCCTTGGTTATGTCTCCTCGAAGATTTAACTTATCTTATCCATTATACAGGCCTAATTAGCCCTATTTAAAAAGGCAAATAACCTATTATCAAAATTTTTCCATTTATAAAATCTACCCTAGTTTGCAAAAAATCAATGAATTATTCTCTGACTTTAAAAAGGCTTAGAATTTAACGCTAAGTACATAATAATGGAGGAGTGAGCCTCTAGTTAAAAAGGCAAATGATCACTATTAATGGATCGTCTGGCGATATACCATAACTCTTATTATTTACAAGGCGAAAGTATTTATCAAGTACTAGAATTGATCAGTAAATATATTACCTTCTCATTAGAATAAAGAGTACTAAGAATTAAATCGTATATGTATATTTCGTACGATAAGAAATGCATATTTGAAGTAATTTAAGTTCGACCTATTAAAATGTTGTTCATATGTAAGGAATAAGTGCTCTCTTGCAGTTTATAATATAGAGATATTATTAACTTTTTATAATGTAAATAACCTATTAGAAAATGCCTGAATATCCTGATTAATTTACTAATAAAGTATTTATTTCTATGTGCTATAATTATATTATTATATTAACAAATCTCAGTTTGACGTAGGGGATTATCCTAGTTGTTGCTATGAATGGTCAGATAATTCGTTCACCAGCCCCTTTAATACCTATTAAAAAGTGGTAAGGATTTACCCTATTAGAATAAGCATTGTGCATACATACCTTTAGTTGTTTAAAAATATGCGTAAAATACTCTTATTAGTTTATAAGAAGGCCGCAATTTACGATTATATTATTAAAGCAATAACTACGCTATGTAATTAAAAAGCAAAATGGCCATCTTTCTCCAAAATCAATGCTATAGAAGTTTTTCAGGAAATATTTGGAAAGAGCCAAACATTTCCTGTTATTATAATGTATATTGCTTAAAATACTTTTTAAACAGGTCTATGGGATATATTCCTAATTATTAAGCATAGGACGATAAGTACCCTATTAAAAGAGTTGGGTCTGAAATACCATATTTAGAAACTGGGTCCAGATCTCTTCATGAAAAAGCAGAGATACATATTAAAATAGGCAAATTACCTATAACAAAAGCATATTATCTAATTTAAAAGAGTGTAAAGGATTACCTAATTTAAACAATGCGAGAGGATTACCTTCATTTGATAAAATTTCATTGTAGCGAGTACCTATTTAAAAATTGACATAATACTTTTAAAAGAGCAATTAATTTCACTATTAAAAGCAAAATACTCATATTAAATAACTCGGACATACTATTATAAATGCAGCGAATATTCTCTATGAGGAAAAAAAGGGGCAATAATATCCTTTATTTAAATAACGGTCATACACAACTATAAAAGGTTTGATACCTATCAAATAATTCAATATACTATTATAAAAAGGCATTTTTTTTAAATACCTATTTTAAAATAGCAAAGTTATTGAATTATATGTGAGAAATAATGATGCTAAGAAGTACCTCTCTTATTAATATTGGAGTTGCTTATACTGTATTACCTATAATAAGCAATATATTATTAATAATTATTAACAAAGGAATCTATCATTTTTATATTTATCACTATTTACGACCAAGGGCAGAGAGTGACCCTCATTAATAAATTGCAATTAAATATCCTACTCGAACCGAGAATAGGCAGGCAAGGGAGTTATCCTGATTTTCATACGAACAGGTCATCCCGAAGGTACCTATTTAATTAGAGTGTGGGCATAATATCCCTATGGTAGAAGAATTGTCCGCGATTACTCTACCTATTCCTTCTCT
>JABUQX010051706.1:47500-56673 GCA_015478945.1 Trachelipus rathkii | reverse complement strand
AATTATCAGCCATGTGGTATCTTAGTAAAGATGCACTAGAACTTCGAGCAGGGAGAACGGTCCTTAGAAAAAGATCCCCCTCGGGTGTAATTTAAGAGCCTCCTCGAAGAGGTGCCTCCTGTGTTTTCCACAGGTGATAGCCTTGAAAGTCCTTCTGTGGAAGTGTGTTGTCTCCTCAGTGGAGGATGTACCAAGTTTCTTTATAATTAATCCCTATCTAAATTAGGAAGGTCTCCTCTGAAAAGAAGCCCTACCGTAGGCCCGATAATACTTTGATACAGGGGATTAAAGGCACCCGCGAGAGAGGGGGTTCTTCAAGGATCGTGCCATTATCCTTAAATATTATGGATTTTCCTTAAATCAATCATCATTTTATGACATGCATGAGTTGTCTGTGAAACGTCCATGTGAACATATATGTAGGATGTGTATGTTGTGGAAGGCTGCCTTCAATGTAATTGAAAGGTTTTTGTTTATCCGAACGTTTCGAATAAGAACGTATAGCACTTATGACTAACGGTATATCACGCACTTTCCTTCCAGAGTCATTACACACATGCACTATATCATGCTTAGCGTTTATTAAAATAGAGCAACATCTTTAATACAATCTGTTCCCAATCAAATACATCCTAGCAAATGAGGAGAATCATCCGACTTATATAAAGCGTGTAAAAGATAAGACTTTCCCATTTTAAGATTATATAGTCAAAGTCAACCCATCTTCTTCATTAAGCCATACACCCTTTATTTTGAACCCGATATGGACCTTAAATCTAAGGTCCGAACTGGAAGTACAATCGGGCCTATCTTACCATTTTAGGGAAGCCCATGCATAGTTTCTTTGATGAAAATGAACACGAATATACTCCGCGTTTGACATTTGCTCCACGAGTCGATCATCGCTTCAGTATCACATACATAAGCATTTATTAGTGCGTTATTGCAAAGGTAAGCTGATATACTATCCCTTCCTCCTAGGTAGGGAAGATAGTAGGAAAGCTAATATTTTAGAAGAATTAGGGAAGGAAGATCATCGTTCTTACCAAAAGAGCAGCAGATTTCTGTAGGAAAATAGTAGTGAGGAGAGACGAGGTTCTTTCTGACAGGACTCTCCTGAAACAAATATTTTCGCTCAGCATTCGGAGTCGGAGATATTCAACTCCTTGCTGCGCGGAGCCCTCAGAGGGAGGACCCTCATCTATTCTTTCAATATGAAGGTAATTATGGACTGATTATAATCTTTCTGAATGAGTATATAGGCGGAGGGGAGAGTGATCACTAGTCTTCCGAAGGAATTCTTATTTGCATGGCATATCATCATAGCGCATATATTTTGAACGTCTATTAATAATTATTATAACGACTATTAATAGGACTTCATTAGTAGTTGAGCGGTCATTATTGTCTTTTAGTGCTATGCGTGACGTTATAGTAAGTAGCAGAATAAGAGTAAACTAGATGTTCGAGGCATTAGGAGATCTGACAAGATGCAGAAATTTCCGAGCAGATGGGTAGGAGTTGAAACGTTGGTTATTAATAACGAAGCAGAAGCTTAGAGGAGAAGCCTGAGAAGCATCATTATACATCTACTGAATTTGCCTCCCTTCGATTCCTTTCTCCCTCATTCCTATTATTATTACTTCCTCCTTTCCACATTATTTTGTTACTCTTAACCCTCTCCTGTGACGTTGCTGTGCCTCGATTTCTCTTTCTACCCTCCATCAGGAGATTAAATTCTGATTTCCTTTTTAACGCTTGGACTTCTGATAATCCCCAGTGGAATGCAATCTCTACAACGCGGTCTTGCTCGTCCCTCTTGCATGTTTAGTCTTTACAAGAGGAGCAAAAAGGCCTATAAGACGCACTCGTTGGTTTTTGAACACCGAAACCGTTCGCAATCTGTAACATATGGGTTATAGTTTACAAGATTCTTCTCAAAATTGGAACTGCATCCATTATTTGGAGTTCTTCCGTAGGAAATATCCGCCTGAAATGGCGTAAATTCTGACTATTGTCGGGAATAGTTGGATCCTCCTTGAAAAGGTTTGGAAATAGCGTTGGATGTTTTTGCTATATATTGTTCAATTTGAGAGGTGAAAGACAAATTTGCATCAAAATATTCAATAACTTTCGGCTGGAAGTGTTTGGGAATATTTTTGTACACTTTAGAAAATATTAAAGTCCTTTTTAATTTGTCAGAAAGTTTCTCTCCATTCTGAGCATAAAAATGTCTCTTCAAACCTCCCTGTACTGCATTGGACACTCAATGGCATATAGGATGAGAGGATCGGTGTGGTTCCATTTACTTCATCAATATGCATCCTACAAGAAGCTAAAAACTCGACTCGCACCGTTGCGATCGAGGAATACTCAAAAAGCTTTCCTCGCGAACGGCATGCCATGGCTTTGCGAACCTCAGCTCTTCATGTTCATTCATAAGTTCTCTACATGAACCTTTAGCGTCGACATACCGGGAATAGGAAGCTAACTTTTTCTCATCAGTATCTATTCCATCTGCTTTAAAATAATCCTCCATACATGAAAGCCACTTCCTAACCGATACCCCAGTAAAAACCCCTTTGGAGTCATACCCTTCAAGCGTCGGAACGGGGTACCTCGAGTTGTAGAACCGGTGAATGTTGCCGGGGGTCGGAATCACATTTATTGCCGGGAGTCGGAATCACGTTATCATGATGTGGTCCATGAATAGGGTTATTAGGTACAGTAGGACCTGTTGGGAAGGATGGAAGAGCAGAAGGGATTTGCTGTTGCTTGATTATTAATGATAGGTTCCGATGGCACTGGCCCATAAGTACGCGTATAAGAAGAGCGTAGGAATAGCATTATTAAGTATAAGATAAGAAAGTAAGTCCCCTATATTATGGCTATCTGAAGAAGGGGGAACCCATGCACATCGTGCTGTCAGCGGCATATAGTATTAGGTACATGCAAAGAATAGTTAGGTATGTTGTATGGAGTCGAGGTAGTTACTACTTGCGAAGGGATACCACCATAGGCTCCTCCAAGCGGAGCTTGGAGAGCACCATTAACCACTGATCCTGCTGTACTTGGAATAGTATCGGTACCGCTCACAGAAGAGAGGGTATTGGCAGCAGAAGTAGTAGTTATGGTAATACGGTAGTAGTAGTAAGTGCACGTCACTTCTCAGTAGTCTCTTATGGATTGAAATTCCCATTCATGTTGGATAAGATTTTTGAAATATATAACTATATTATATATATATATTATATATATATATATATATATATATATATTATATACCATATAATATATATATACTATAATATATATATTATTATTTTCCTTCCTTCCTCCTATCCCTCTTCTTCACCTTACTATGATATTAATATATTATATCTATATTATATATATACTTAGCTATATTATTCATATATACTAATTTATATATATTAGAATATATATAGTATATATTATAATATATATATATTAAAATATATATAATATATATTAATATATATATATATACGTTATAATTTATATTTATATATATATAATATATATATATATTTAATATATATATTAGGGACTCAACATATATTTACTGAAAAGGTCTTATTAATGAAAAAAAAACGGTTTCGGAGGCTTACGCATAACAGTATTATAATATATATATTAATTATATATATAAATACTATATATATAATTATATATATATATCATACTATACAATATATATATATCAGGCCTTACTTATATATATGCAAAGAAAAGAAAGATATAATTAAAAGAAAGAAGAGAGAAAATCTCTTTTATTCCTGAAGTATCACCTCTTACTACTTTATATAGATAAAGATTTTCCTTTTCTCTCTCGGGGTCTTTTCCTTGCCAAAGGAAAGACAACAGGTAGAGAGAGAATGAAAAAAAAAATAATTTGATATATATATATACTTACTATATATTAATACATATATATTATATATATTATATCTTATATATATATATATATATATATTATATATATTATTATATATATATAAATATATTATATGATATATATATATATTAATATATATATATATATAATAATATAGTATAATTATATCTATATATATATACTATACTATATATATAATATTATTATATTATATATATTATATAATATATATATATTATTATATATATATATTTATTATTACTATTATCATATTATTATATATATATTATATATAATTAATAATAATATAATACTACCGTACTTGCTCACCTGATTACTGATATCAGCCTATATGATGTCCATTAGTGTTCGATATAACTCTCAGTGACGCTCACAGTTGGTTCACCATACAATTGATATAAGTGCTCGATATATAGAATATATTAAAATCCATTTCAAAGCACTTAAACTATTATATACATATAATATATATTATTATATTAAATATTATTTATAATATATATATATATAATTATATATATATAATATATATATATATATATATGTATATATACATATATAATTTCTTAATATAAGCTAGCTCAAAGCTCCCACAAAAAATCAAAAATAATTTTCAAAAGTAAGAGTAACTATCTTCATCAGATGTCACGCTCCTTTCGCACGCTTGTATTACTCTTCCAGAGAGGCTTTGATATCAGCTGTGCAGACCCATTTCCTTTATTTACTGCTGAATAAGAGCGAGAGTGTCTTTCTTTGGAAACCTCGAAGGAAAGTTAAAAAAAGATTACAAAGAGTGTAAAAGGAAAAAAATTTTGAGGTTAGGAAAAGAGACAAAATATTCTTCGGAAAATATTCAAAGGCTCTCTCTTAAAGTTTGGAATTTTGTTTATTAAGCTGCTGCATTTCTTTTTATCTTTATTAATTGAACAGTTTTTAAAAAGTTCACGTTCAAGATTAAGAAGAAACTAAATGACGCTGCCCTGTAATGTTAAGACACACTGAAATAATTGTTGAGAGGTAAATAATAAACATTAAATTTATATTTTACCTCTAAGGAATAAAAACTTCCTTTTATTTGTTATCTTCCATATAATTCTTTATAAACCATATTGTAAATTATGGATTATCGAAAGCCAATTGTTAGATCCAGTTACCTCCTAATTTTTGGAGATAACGATTTTAACACCAACAGAAAATTGGAACTGAATAATGCAATTGTTTCCAGAGGAACAATTTTTCGCCTCAATATTTTCCAATTAAAGTAATTCCCCTTCCATTTTTTCTTTTTTTCCACGACATGTTTTTCTCCGTTTCCTTAGTTAAATAAGAAAACGATTTGAAAGGATAATAATAGTTGGATAATGTTTCGCGTCTTTATTTCAGTTTCGAAATAACAATTAAATTTTAACAAAATTTGAAGATAAAGATAAAAATTTTACTAAATTTTTAATTACAATATTATAAATGCATTCTTTCAGAAATAAACAGTGGGATTATTGATTATTATTAATTTTATTATTATATTATTATTTTATATTATTATTATTATTTTATTATTATTATTAATTATTATTATTATTATTATTATTATTATTATTATTATTATTATTATTATTATTATTATTATTATTATTATTTGTTATTTATTTTATATTATTATTATTATTATAATTATTATTATTATTAATATTATTTATTATTATTATTATTCATTATTATATATATATTTATTATTATTTATTTATCATTATTTTAATTTTTATTAATTGTAACATTATTAGTTATTTTTATTATTATTATTGTATTATTATTATTATTATTATTATTATTATATACTTTATATATATATATATTATAATTTTATATATAGTATATATATATATATATATATATATATATAATAATATATATAGTATATATATATAAAATGTTCTGACCGTCGTTGGAGTCGGGAGAGCACTGGAAAACAGCTTGGAGAAATAAAAAATGAAAAGAAGCAGAAAAAGAGATTAAAAGAGCTATTCAGAAAGATCCAAATAGTTCGTCTTAAAAATAGGAGAAAGGAGATGGATAAAAGATAAAGATAAAAATTCTAATCAAATCAGTAAATACATTCTTAAATTGAGTTGACATCTTCGAAATAAAATCAAAATTATAAAATAATCAAAACAAGATTAAAAATATTTATAAACTAATAAACATTCAAGAAGAGGAGCAACAATTTTTTTTTTTTTTATGTCTTTCCATTAATATTTAATAGATGAAGGAGTTTTAAAAAATAATTTGAAAAAGCTGAAAATTATATTTCAATTCGGTTCTTCTGGAATAATAGAAAAATTAAATATGATTGGATATAGAATGGAATTATTGAGAAGTCAGTTTAAATGATTTGCGCACAAAGAAGATTGGTTGTTTCGTAGCGGTCAGGACATCGAAGATTTTCTTGCATGGTTAAAGGGGCGACGCGGCTAGCAAACCCGGTCCTTTCATTTTGTTTGTATTTACTCCTGGATCAGCGTGGAATCTTGATGTGGCCCTAGAAGCAAGGATTCACTCTGGTGAGCTCGGGGAGAACGAGTTTTTTGATGCCTAAATAGAAGAAGATGCTAGTCTACTGAAAGGCGAGAAACCCTACTGAGAGGTGCTTTAACTCGAGGGAACTGGAAGTCGGAAAATTGCGCCGAGAAATGATTTTTCTTTAGAGTGCGCTATGGGTTTTAAGGAGTTTCGGGCCAGAAGAGTAAGATGTCTGGACAAACGGACAGGGTGAAAGCCTCCCTGGGAGTTGGTTGTATATATAGATTATATATTACTATATATATATATATATAATATATATATATATTATATTATATAATATATATAATATATATATATATATATATATATATAACAATCAGCTAGACTAAGTTTCGTTCAAACCTCTAACTCATGCAGACGAATACATAGGTCAGCCACGATCAGTAATTACAGCGAATTACTGCCTCGTCTTGCCCTCGCATCTGCGTTTCGTGGTCTCGCGCCACGGTTATTATGCCTCGACGCAATCACACCCGTTACCTAAATCCACCTGACCAGCCGTCAACTAAAGACCTATTTACAGTCCGTCTTCTCATACTGTTTTCTGTTTATCAAAATCTGCTGCGCACCACCTGATAAGAAATAGCTGAATCTATGCCTAAGATCACACGTCCCCCAGGGCCGATACGGATTTACGCTCCTCGCTTCACTTCCCCATCCCTGCTTATTTGAACTCCCAGCGCCTTCGTACTTACCCATATGACAGCGGCTTATCATGCTCCTGAAGTACAAATGATATCTACGCATACCGTCTTCATGAACATCCAAACACGCGCCTGTCTATATATTATATTATATATGTATATATATTATATAAATATATATATATATATATATATATATATATATATATACCCTCTATATAGGATATATATATATATATATATATATATAATATATATAATATATATATATATATATATATATATATTAATATATATTATTATATATATCTTATATAGATACATATATAAATATAATATATATATATATATATATACTATATATATATATATATATTATATTTATATATATTATATTATATATATTATATATAGATTATATTCTATATTATATTATATACATATAATATTATAACAAATTTTCATCCCATCTATCATATATATATATATAATATATATATATATATATATATACTATATATATATATATATATATATATATATATATATATATATATATATTATATATATATATATATATATATATATATTATATATCAATTATATATATATATATTATTATATATATATTATATATATAATATATTATATATATATATATATATATATATAATTTAATATATATATTTATATAATAAATATTAGGTGGAGTGAAAAAAGTCAATTTTGTTTTTTTGGAAACGGGTACCCTTCAATGACTGTGTATGAGACCTAGTAACAATTCTTTAAAATATTTAATTTCTACGACGTCATCTTGAGTCTGCACATTTGGCTTAAAGTTTGAAAATTTTTGAAATTTTTTTATATTTTTACAAATTTTTTTTAAGTACTTGAAAGAAAAAAAAACCCTGAGGGGTAGTCACTAAATAGTTGAACAAGGCCTTAAATAAAGACAGTATTTTTTAAAATATTTTTAGGCGGTGGTTTTAGTCTGCGCATTAGGCCTAAAGTTCGCCAAATTTTCCGAAATTTCCGATATTTACAATTATTTATATAATCAGTAATATTTTAAAATAGCATGTATGTATCATCAAGTCACGTTCTTATAATCAGTATACAAGTTTATAATAAGCTTATATTAAAAAAAGAAGTTGATTTACTTCAAACACTCAACAAAACATACAAACGTGACAGAGATAAGGACAGTTTCAAAAAAAAACTAGCCGACTTTAACAATAGAGTTGAGGCATTGTTCGATGTTAGTGCATGTAAATGTAAAGATTTTCAACTTTGTAAATGTGATCGCGCTAAGAAGTTTCCAATACTTGAACTCAAATTCTTGACTGATCAAAGAACTGTTCGGAAAATAGCGATTGGACGTGTTGATATTAAAGTGACATCAGCAAATAAAAAGAAAATAGCAAGGAAAATGATAGAAGAAAGATTGTGTAAGAAACGTTGTGAAGGATATGAAATTGGCTTGGATAGCGACAATGAGGACGCTATGGACTTAACTGTCCCACTTCAAGAAATGGGTTGTGTTCCAGAAGATTTGGAGGTTGTTTTAGAGGAACCAGTTCCCGGCCCTTTCTCAGCTACTACCATAAATACTCAAACTAGGCTAAAAATACCATCGTTTTCCCGAGTATGTGATAGGTATGGCGTACCTGATCGCGCAGCAGCAGCTTTAGCCTCTGCTCTTTTACACGATGTACAGTCCACTCATTCTTTAGATAATGTTATAAATGACGTTGTGGTAGACAGGAATAAAGTAAGACGCGAGCAAATCAAATCTCGGCTTGAAGTTTTAAATAAGGAAACAAAGGTAGAAATACAGGCCTTATACTTTGACGGTAGAATTGACGACACCCTTCGTATTCACAAGACAGACGATGGGAAAATGCACAGAACAACTGTTAAAGAAGATCACATTTCACTCATAGAGGAGCCTAAATCGAGATTCATCGGTTACACAGTTCCATTGTCTGGGAAAGCCATTGACATTGCTA
>JABUQX010051706.1:37500-42500 GCA_015478945.1 Trachelipus rathkii | reverse complement strand
ATATATATATATATATATATATATATATATATATATTTATAATATTTCATTAAGCTTGCTCAAAGTTCCAACAAAAATGAAAATAATTTAAAAACCAAAGTATTTTCTTCATCAGATGTCACGCTTCCTTCGCACGCTGAATTACTCTTCCAGAGAGGCTTTGATATCAGCTGTGCAGATCCAATTTCCTGTATTACTGCTGAATAAAGCGAGAGTGGCTTTCTTTGGGAACCTCAAAGAAAAGATAAAAGAAGATTACAAAGATTTTAAAAAGAAAAATTTAAAGTTAGAAAAAGAGACAAAATTATCTCTCTAAAAGGTTCAACAGTATTTTTTGAAAGTTTTTGAATTTATTTATTAAGTGCTGCATTCTTTTATTTTTAATAATGAAAAGTTTTTAAAAAAGTTCACTTGATAGATTAGAATAAGTAAGTGACGCTGCCCTGTAATGTTAAGACAACTGAAATTATTTGGAGGTAAATATTATAAATTAAATTTTTATTTATCTCAAAGGAATAAAATTCGCATCCTTTTAATTTCATCCTTCCTATTATTTTTGGAAACCAATATCGTATATTTGAATATCGAAAGCCAATTGTTAGATCCAGTTACCTCCTAATTTTTGGAAGATAACGATTTTAACGCCAACAGAAAATTGGAACTGAATAATGCAATTGTTTCCAGAGGAACAATTTTTCGACTCAATATTTTCCCTTAAAGTTTAATTCTCCCTTCATTTTTCTTTTTACCCTTTTTTTTTCGTTTCCTTGTTAAAATATGAAACGATTTGAAAGGTATAATATCTGGATAATGTTTCGGTTTTATTTCCCTTTCGAAATAACAATTAAATTTTAGTCATTTTTGCTAACAAAATTTGAAGATGAAGAGATAATTTTACTAAATTTTTAATTACAATATTATAAATGCATTCTTTCAGAGATAAACAGTGGGATTATTATTATTATTATTATTATTATTATTATTATTATTATTATTATTATTATTATTATTATTACCAATATATAATGTAACTTGCCATTATTATTATTGTATTATCATTATTATTATAATAATAATAATATATATTATTATTATTATTATTATTATTATTGTGTTATTATTATTTTTATTATTATTGTTATTGTGTGTATTATTATTATTATTATTATAACAGTGGATTATTATTATTATTATTATTATTATTATTATTATTATTATTATTATTATTATTATTATTATTATTATTATTATTATTATTATTATTATTATTATTATTATTATTATTATTATTATTATATATATATATATATATATATATATATATATATATATATATATATATATATATATATATATATATATATATATATATATATATATATATGTATATATATAATATATATATAGCTGTAACTCGATGTTTTTACATGGGTTGTAAGATTTTATATATATATATATATATATATATACATATATATATATATATATATATATATATATATATATATATATATATATATATATTTATATCTATATTTATATATATATATATATATATTCATTTATTTATTTATTTATTATTTATTTATTTATTTATTTATTTATTTATTTTATTTATATTTTTACTTATTTATATTTAAAGTTGTCTTCCTCTAGCATATGAAGAAAAAGATATATATATATATATATATATATATATATATATATATATATATATAAATATATATATATATAATATAAAAATAAATAAATATAAATAATAAATATAAATAAATATAAATAAATAAATATAAATATAATGAGATTAATTAAAAATGCAAGCGAAAAACGGTTTCCAAACAAATTTAAAAAAATACCGATGATATATACCATCAGCATAAACGAGAGCAGGCTCGCCTATCTTATCATTGCAAATGTAGAATATTTTATTTCAGCTACGCGTACCTTAGGTAGGCAAGTTATGCAGTAGATAGGCAGGCAAAGCATAAATAGCTCATTTTTTTGTTTATATTTCTTTACGATTTTTTAGTTTAATTTTCTTATGGTTTCTTATTATATTAACATTTTTTATATTCGTTGATGTTTTTTTCTTTTAAATTATTTTGTTCTTAAAAATAAGAGAGGCACTGCCTACCCAGCCTATCCCTTAACTACGCCACTGATATATATATATATATATATATATATATATTCCATCTATATCTATGCAATAATATAATATATATATCTATTCTATATAACTATATATATATATATATTAACTGTATATTTATATATATATATATATATATATATATATATACCGTATATCAAAATAATGTATATATATATATATATATATATATATATATATATATATATATATATATATATATATATATAATATATTTTTTATATATATATATATATATATATATATATATATATATATATATATGTGTATATTTCTATAACATTGTCATAATTTTGGAATGTATGCCATATATATATATTTATATATATATATATATATATATATATATATATATATATATATATGTCGGCAATAGATTTGTTCCTTGGGAACCTAGTCTTAATAATAAACAGGAAGACGAACAAAAATGGAGAAAGCATTCTTTATTTATAAAATCCGGACGTTTCGGGTATTACTCGACCCATCTTCAGCAAAATATTTACTCTAGAAATAATTAAAATTCACAATTAAAATTAAAAAATGAAAAATCTATATAATAATATTAATATTAATACACCATAAATAAAGTTACATTAAAAAATGGGAAGCAAAGCACATAGATGAAAATTAAAACAAAATCACAATTTTAATAAAATGGAAAAAACTTAAACAAACGCACCTGACAGAATCTGAGTAAATTTTGTAGCGTACTAAATTACGAAATTTTAATATTGGAAAATTACAGAATGCATATATAGTTATATATAGTTAGTTGGTTAAAACAGAATAATTATTGTTTGAAACAGTATGTTTCTTTGCACATCATGGGAAAAATTCCATGAAGAAATTGAATATTTAATTAATTTTGCTAATTTTAATTTATTCCCTTCTAATATATTTTCTAAAATAGTATATAGATTTCTTGAAAATAAATTTCGTCCGAGACAGCCTTTCATCGATGTCCCCAAACAAAGAGTTTATTTAAAAATTCCATTTATTGGCCACTATACTGCGAAGCTGACAAATCTATTAAGCCCCACGTTGCACCGAACATTTCCATCAACTGAATTTATTTTTATCCCTACTAATAGTATGAAAATTTCCAACTTTTTCAGGCTTAAAGACATTATTCCCCACAGATTGAGATCCTCTATAGTTTACATGTATACGTGTACGGATTGCAATGTCCGTTACGTAGGCCAAACAGGTCTACAACTTCATTTGAGGGTTTCAAAGCATTTGGGTTTGTCATACAGAACTAATTTGCCATTGACCACGCCAGAACATTCGTCAATACGATCTCATAGCTTGGAAAATGGCCACTCAATCTCACGAGACAGTTTCGAAATCCTGGCCTCAGCAAGTGACTCTCTTGATAGAAAGATCCTGGAAAGTTTATATATTTATCATTTGAAACCAGAATTAAATAAAGACCAATCCTCTATCCAGCTTTTTTTACATTAATATTGTCACCATCATTGTATTCAATACTTGTTAATTTTCATATCATTGTAACCATAAGTTATTATTATTATTATTATTATTATTATTATTATTATTATTATTATTATTATTATTATTATTATTATTATTATTATTATTATTATTATTATTATTATTATTATTATTTTTTAATGTTTAATATTTTAATGTTTAATATTATTTTATTTTATTTTATTTTCATTATTTATTATTTATTATTATTATTATTATTATTGTGTGTGTGTGTATTATTATTATTATTGTGTGTGTGTGTGTGTGTGTGTGTGTGTGTGTGTGTGTGTGTTTTTGAGTTGTTGTTTAACACACTATAAAACATACTGTTTCAAACAATAATTATTCTGCAACAACTAACTATATATAACTTATATGGCATTCTAGTAATTTTAAATTTAAAATTTCTACGTAATTTAATTACCTTCTAAAGGTACTCAGATTCTGTCAGGTGCGTTTGTTTAAGTTTTTTCCATTTTATTAAAATTGTGATTTTGTTTTAATTTTCATCTATGTGCTTTGCTTCCCATTTTTTAATGTAACTTTATTTATGGTGTATTAATATTAATATTATTATATAGATTTTTCATTTTTTA
Source organism: Trachelipus rathkii (assembly GCA_015478945.1). Classification (NCBI taxonomy): domain Eukaryota; kingdom Metazoa; phylum Arthropoda; class Malacostraca; order Isopoda; family Trachelipodidae; genus Trachelipus; species Trachelipus rathkii. The sequence continues at coordinate 38,237 of JABUQX010051706.1, read as the reverse complement.
ATTTTAATTTTAATTGTGAATTTTAATTATTTCTAGAGTAAATATTTTGCTGAAGATGGGTCGAGTAATACCCGAAACGTCCGGATTTTATAAATAAAGAATGCTTTCTCCATTTTTGTTCGTCTTCCTGTTTATATTATTATTATTATTATTATTATTATTATTATTATTATTATATATATATATATATATATATATATATATATATATATATATATATATATATATATATATATATAATATATATATATATACCTATATATATATATATATATATACTCTTCTTATATATATATATATATATATAATAACTAATAATATATATATATATATATATATATATATTATATATATATTATATATATATAACTATATATGTATATATATATATATATAGTAATGGCATAATAACAACAGCAATAACCCAATAATAATATATATACTTTCTTAACTCTCTACATATAGTCTTTCTAACTCTTTCCTGCTCTTTCTATATAATATATATATTTATATATATATATATGTTTATATATATATATATATATACTTAACTTCTCTTTATATATATGTATATATAGCATATATAACTAACATATATACCTATATTCTGACATATATATATATAGATATATATATATATATATATATATATATATATATATATATATATATATATATATACTATCTTCTATATATATATATAATATGTATATTTATATATATAAAAATAATAATAA
>JABUQX010051706.1:20000-32500 GCA_015478945.1 Trachelipus rathkii | reverse complement strand
CATTAATATAATTTTTCTTATCACAATATTAAAATTTTTTCTATTTTAAAAAAAAAACATTTCTTAATTTATTTATTTACAAAATATACACAAGATAATTTAGCCTTCGCCTTACATCATTATCGTAAGGCCTCCTCAGAATCTAAACAAAGGAATATTTTAATGAATACATAATAAAATTATTTAAAAAAAAAAATTAGTTGGTTATTTATTAACAATCCTTCTTCTTGATGTTTCCCAAGGTGTTCGAAGTAAGTAATATGGAATTTTGAATATCGTCCAACTTTATGTCTCAAGAGTTCTTTGAATTTTAGATGATTACTGACTCTACATAACTACATAATCCACCATCATCTTCTTCCTAACTCTACATGGCTACGTTATGCAGATGATATTTTCTGTTCTGTTCCTAACAACACTAACATAAACAACATTCTACATCTTATAAATAACATTTACCCTTCCATTTCTTTTACACATGAGTTACCTCAAAATTCTTCTTTACCGTTTCTGGACACTTTAATTTCCTGGAAAGACTCTAAACATCTTTTATTCTCTGTTTACAGAAAACCAACAGCTTCTTCTTCTTACATTCATTGGTTTTCTTCTCATACTTTTAAAACTAAATTAGCTACTCTAACATCTCTCTATTTTCGTGCTTTTAATATCTGTTCACCTACTAATCGTTCTACAGAAATAAAATATCTTTTTTCTTCTTTTTCAAAAATTAAAAATACCAAAACAATGACTACAGACTTATCACAAAGCAAAATCAAAATATTATAATAGTAACCCTCCCCGTACAAAATCTAATTTATCATATATTTCTATTCCCTATAATTTAGATTTTAAGATTAAACAACACCTCCCAAAGAACATTTGCTTCTCCAAAAACAATACAATTCCCCTTAAAAAGTTTTTTAAGCCTCCAAAATCCAAATTACATAATACCCATTGCATTTACAAAATTCCGTGCAACGATTGTCAAGATGTTTACATAGGAGAAACTAATGATTATCATAGAAGGTTTTATCAGCATAAATTAGATTTAATTAATGACTCCACTAATTCTGCTTTGACCACTCATCGGTCGGAACATAACCATAAAATCAATATAAAAGAAGCGGCTCCCATTATATTTTGTAATCATACTAAGAAAAGAAAAATATTAGAGTCAGTAATCATCTATAATTCAAAGAACTTCAACAAGATTCCTGGAGACATAAAACTGGGCGATATTCAAAATTCCATATTACATATTTCGAACATCTTGGAAAACATCAAAAAGAAGGATTGTTAATAAAAAACCAACTATTTTTTTTTTTTAATAATTTTATTTTATATTCATTAAAATATTTCCTGTGCTTAGATTCTGAATAGGCCTTGCGATAAGATGTAGGGCGAAGGCTAAATCATGAAATTTTGAAATGTTGAAATTTAGAAATGTTTTTTAAAAATAGAAAAATTTTTAATTTTGAGATAAGAAAAATTATATTAATGTACTAAGTTAATAAAAATTTTACATATACCAAAGTATTTTATCTATATATATATATATATATATATATATATATATATATATATATATATATATATATATATATATATATATATATATATATATATATATATATATATAAAACAATATATATATATATATAAACAATATATCTATATATATATATATAACTTAATAATAACTTTATATATATATATATATAATATATATATATATATATCTATATATATATATATATATATATATATATATATATATAAAACAATATATATATATATATATAAAAATAATTATATATATATCTCTATGCAACATACATACATATATTTTAGTATTTATATAATATATATATAATATAATATATATATATATATATATATATATATATGTTTATAATAGCAATAACTTAAAAGCAATAACAATAACCAAATTAATATATGTATATAATAACTTATTTGTTAAACAACAATATGTAATAATATATATATATAACTATACATATATATATATATATATATATAATATATATATATATATATATAATAATATAAAATTAATATATGTAATATATATATATTTTTTTTTATTTTTCTTCACACCATATTTATATATATATATATATATATATATATATATATATATATTTATAATAACAATAATATCTATATTTATATATCTATATATATATATATATATATATATATATATATATATATGTAACAATATAATAATATGTAATATATGTATTATGTATGCTAACAATATAATATATAACATAATATAATATATATAATACAATAATAATAATAATATAATAACAACTCAATAATAACATATGCTTAAACTTAGTAAATTAGCTATAATAATAATAATATAATAATAATATATATATATATGTATATATATTAATATAATAATAATAATATGTATATATTTACTGTATATATATATAACAATAACCAATAATATAATATAGCATATATATATAATATGCTGTATATATGTAATAACCTCCCACTATATATATCATAATCATATTTGTATATATATATATATATAATAATAATATATGTATATAATAATATACCATATATATATATATATATATATATATATATATAACATATATATAATATATATATACACTATATATATATTATATATATATATATATATATATTTATATATATATATATATATATATATATAATATAATATATATATATATATATATATATATATTTCTTTATATATATATATATATATATATATATATATATATATATATATATATATATATATATATATATATATATATATATATATATATATATATATATATATATATACATATAAAAAAGAGATATATATATACTCTATATATATATATATATATATATTATTAATAATGAATACAACCAGCTAGAAGCGGCGAAAGTAAGTAGTTTTGAAATTGTTGTTAAAAAAGTCAGATCAGACTGGAGGATCTCGAAGCTAAGACGTAAAGAAAAGGTCGAGGGTATGGGTTCGTAATTACTGAAGAGAAAGTATAAAGATTGTCAAAGAAGGAAGAATAGATAGTCCCGTGAGTCGGTAAGTAGAAAGCGTAATTTAGTTATTTTTTTCTTAGTTTTTTCTGAAAATTAAATGTAAAATATTGATGTTAAATTATTCATTTATTTTAGGGGAAGGATTTAGAACCAATGACGGAACTTATTGTTCCAACCTGTGAATGGATTCGCGAACTGATGTTTAATTTGTTATTGAGCTGGCCAGGTTGACTAGAAGTCGATGATTGAACCTGCTATTGAATTAAGAATTGGTGACGGAGAAATAGTTGGTGTTGATGTACGGCCATTTTGAATCTTTGTCTGGGTTGACGAACTCTCCTGCCTGCCTTGCTGATGAATTGAAAGCTGCTCTAAAAATCTGCAATCTACCGATGAAAATAAACTAACCAGAATTAGGACATTAATAAGGGGAGACTTTTTTCTTCGGACCCCCTAGAACTTTTTTATAAACCAGTGCATTGATAATTTATTGTGTTGAACATTGTTTTATTAATATTTTTAAAAATTTCAAATGGTTTTTAGATGCAATTTATTTAGAGAGGTGTCGAACTAAAAATTTCAATTCCATTCAAGATTGTAATTCCAGGTTGGTTTAGGTTAAAAAAAAATTATTTATAATTATAGAAAATCTATTTTTTTTTTCATATTCTCAACCTCCTACCCATTCTTCGGATTTTACTCAGTCAAATAAATGGTCAAAGCCGGAGCTGGAGCCCAGCCGGACCGGTGCCGGTGCCCGGAGCCGATCCCTGGGTATAAATTTTTCAAGAAATAATTTTTTAGATGAAAAATTTGTTGCCAGAAGGTTACTTACTAAACAATTTTCAAATAGTGCAAAATCCTTAGTCGGATCCGGAGAGTCGAAGCCAGAGCCGGAGCCGGGCCAGAGGCGGAGCCGGGCCGGAGCCAGGCAGAGCGGAAGATACCAGGCAAGAGTATAAAATTTTTCAAAAAAATATTTTTTTAGGTGAAATATTTATTGCCAAGAAGACGTGCTGAACAGTTATCAAAAAGTTGGTGCAGAAACCTTAGTCGGATCAAGACAGAAGCTGGGGAGCAACCGGAGCCGGGCCGGGTGGGCAGAATAGCCGGATCCCTGGGTATAATTTTCGGGGAAATATTTTTTGGTGGCGTGGCCCAATCCCGAAAGACGTGCCAGCAATTTTTCAAATAGTGCAGAAACCTTAGCCGGATCGGAGCCGAAGCCCCAGTCGGAGCCGGAGCCGGACCCTGGGTATGAATTTTCTTCAGAAAATACTTTTAGGTGAAAATTTATTTCAAGAAGACGTGCTGAAGGCAATTCCGAATGGTGTAGAGCATTGAGTCGGATCGGGCCGAAGCCCGAAGTCGTATCCGGGGCCGAGATCCTGTGTGAATTTTTTCGGGAAATATTTTTGGTGAAAATTTTGTCAGAAGACGTGCCCGAACAGTACCAAACAATGCAGAAACCTTGAGTCGGATCGGAGCCGAAGCGGAAGTCGGATCCGGATCCGAATTCTGGGTATGGGGTAAGAATATTTTTTTTGAAAGGTGGTATTACACACAAGGAGAGGTGCTGAACAATGTTCAATCAAATAGTCTAGAAACATTAGTCAGATCCGGAGCCGTATCCGGAGCCTGATCCTGGGTATTAATTTTTCCGGAAATATTTTTGGTGAAAAATTTGTGTCAAGAATTCGTGCCGAACAATTTTCCAAATAGTTCAGAAACGAAGGTCGGATCGGACCGAAGCTGAGTCCCGGAGCCGGACGGATCAGTTCTGGGTATGAAATTTCTTCAGAAAATATTTTTGAGGTGAAAAATTTATTTCAAGAAGACGTGCTGAACAATGTTCAAATAGTCTGAAACATTAGTCGGATCCGGAGCCGGGAGCCTGCGTCGTATCCGGAGCCGGATCAGGTATAATTTTTCGAAATATTTTGGTGAAAAATTTGTCCAGAGGAGCGATGCCGAACAATTTTCAAATGGTGCAGAAACTTTGAGTCGGATCAGGGCCGAAGCTGAGAAGATGGACCGGATCGGATATCAAAGGATATAAATTTTCTTCAAGAAAATATTTTTTGAGGGGGAAAAATTTATTTCAAGAAGACTTGCTGAACAATGTTCAAATAAATATAAACATTAGTCGGATCCGGAGCCGTATCCGTTTGAAATCCCTGGGTATGATTTTTTCGAAAAATATTTTTTTGGTGAAAATTTATTGTCAGAAGACGTGCCGAACAATTTTCAAATAGTCCAGAAACCTTAGTCGGATCCAGACCGGCTGAAGTCGGAGCCGATCCGGATCCGGATCCTGGGTATGAAATTTCTTCAGAAAATATTTTTGAGGTGAAAATTTATTTCAAGAAGACGTACTGAACAATGTTCAAATAGTCTACCTTAGTTGGATCCGGAGCCGAAGCCAAAAGTCATCTGGGCCGGATCCTGGAGAGGTATGAATTTTTCGGGAATATTTTTTTAGTGAAAATTTATTGTCAGAGAAGACGATGCCAGAACAATTTTCAAATAGTGCAGAAACATTGAACGTCAGATCGGAGCCGGGCTGAAGCCGAAGCACGGGTCAGAGCCGGATCCGGATCCGGATCTGGGTATGAATTTTCTTCCAGAAAATATTTTCTGAGTTACTTATCTCAGAAGACATTTACTTTGAACAATTTTAAAATAGTGTAGAAACATTAGTCGGATCGGAGACGAAGTCGTATCCGGAGCGGTCCTAGTACGTTTTTCAGGGAGGAAATATTTTGGTGATATATTTGTGTCAGAAAGCTTTGCTGAACAATTTTTAAAAAATAGTGGCGCTACATTAGTCGGATCGGGCTGAAGTCGGATAGAGCCGGATCATAGCTGGATCCTGGGTATAAATTTTTCGAAAATATTTTTTGGTAAGAATTTATTGCTGAAGAGAACGTGTTTAAGAATTTTTCAAATGGTGAACCATGGTCAGATCGGGCCGAAGTCAGTCGGATCGGATCCCGGATATCGTTATAAATTTTTTTTTTCAAGAAGTATATTTTTGGGTGAAAAATTTAATGGAAGAAGACGTGCTGAACAATTTCAAATAGTGAAGAAACCTTAGTCGGATCCGGAGCCCAAAGCCGACGTCAGAGTGGGAGACCGGAGTCGAGTTAGGCTGGAGCAGGTATTAAATTTATTCAAAAAGTATTTTTAGTGAAAAAATTTATTGCCAGAGGACGTCTTTGACGTGCAATGACTTTAGTCGGAACCTATTCTTTGGAACTTTATATCAATTTTCTTTAGAAAATTTTTCTTAAGGTAAAAATTTATTGAAAAGGTGCTGAACAATTCAAGAGCAGGTGTAGGTGGCCCAGTGGATCGGAGCCGGCGAAGTCGGGATAGACGGATCCTTCGGCGGTCCGGGTATGAATTTCGAAAATGTATTGCCGGGAGACGTGCTGAACAATTTCAAAAGAGTGAAACAGTAGGATCCGGGGCCGGCGGATCGAATCAGATCCAGGGTATGAATTTTTAAAAAATATCTTTTGAGTGAAAATTTATTTAAGAAGACTTGCTGAACAATTTTCAAAAATACAGTGTAGAAACATTAGTCCGGATCCAAGGCCGTATCCGGATCCCGGATCGGGCTGATCCCCCACATGGATTTTTCAAATATTTTTGGTGAAAATTTGTCCAGAAGACGTGCCAACAATTTTTCAAATAGTGCAGAAACCTTATTATTCGGATCCGGGCAAGCCGAAAGTTGGATCCTGGGCGGATTAGCAGCGGATCCTGGGTGTAAATTTTTTGAAAATATTTTTAGGTAAAAAATTGTGCCAGGAAGGTGCTAATTCAAACCACCATCGGTAGAAACCTTAAATTCGGATCTGGGCCAGTCGGGCCGGATACTGGGCATGAATTTTTCAAGAAATATTTTTTAGGTGAAAATAAATAATAGAAGACGTGCTGAACAATTCTGAAATAGTACAGAAACCTTAGTCGGATCAGGAGCCGAAGCCGAGTCGGAGCCGGAGTCGGATCCTGGGTATGATTTTTTTCCAGGAAATATATTTTTAGGTGAAAATATATTGTCAAGAACGTACTGAACAATTTTCAACGAAGATGGAGTACAAAACCCTTAGTCAGATCGGAGCCGAACCGATCTCGGAAGGAACCAGGTCCTAATTTGTAATTTTTCAAGAAATAATTTTTAGGTGAAAAATTTATGCAGAAGACACACTGAACAATTTTCAAATAGTACAGAAACATTAGTTGGATCCGGAGCCGGATCTGAAGCCGGAGTCGGAACCGACGGATCCTAGGTATGAAATTTTTCAATAAATATTTTTAGGTGAAAAATATTTATTGCCAGAAGACGTGCTGAATAATTTTACAAATAGAAGTCAGAATCCTTAGTCAGGAGGCCAGAGGGTCAGCGGGCCGGGCCGGATCTGGGTATGAATTTTTCATTAAATACTTTTAGGGGAGCTATATTGTCAGAAGACATTGCTGAATAATTTTCAAATGAATTACAGAATTATGATGGATGGGACGAATATACTCACAAGTACGAGGCTACCAATAATTTATATTGCTAGATTTCGATTGTGACTCAAATTACTGTCACTACCTTGAAACGGCATTAGTCAACTCATTCTAATCAATTTCTCACAAAAGTTGTTAAATTTTCTAACAAGTCCCATCAGAACAATTTCTATTCACATTCCGAGTGTCCGCGTGCGAATGCAAATAATTTATTTTTAATATTTGCGAAAGTCAATGCGAATATTTAAAAACACCCGAATAACTAATATATATATATATATATATTTTTGCACCTTTTCTCAATAAAAAAATATATATATATATATATATATATATATATATATATATACTGCTGCTAACTATGCTGCTATATATATATATATATATATATGCCTGTATATATATATATATATATATATATATATATATATCTTCTTTCTTTCATATATATATATTATATATATATAACAACAACCTTATATGCTGCTAACTATATATATATATAACCTTAACGCTATATATATATATATACCTTTATATATATATATATATATATACACGTTCACTAACAATATATATATATATATATATATATATATATATATATATATATATATGCCTAGTCTATAAAATAGAACATCTTCAGGGAGGAGAGGCGGGAAATCTTTTTGAAATAGCCAATAAATATCCTCAACGTCATAGATGAATCATACGTCATACCTCTCAAGCCATACCACGTGGAAAAGCACAATTTCAAATGCTAATAAGCATAATAAGGATAGCATAATGCTAATAAGGTGATGTCACGAATTTTAACAATTTAGAAAATAGTTTTTATAGATTCTCTGGATTGTTATAAATTTTTTTTTTATAAAAATGAAATTTAATATTTAATTTAATATCCGCCTTCCCAGAAAAGAAGGCATCTCGGAACAGATTTCTAATCTAATGCTTCGATATCACTGCTTTTAAACTCGGTACTTATTTAAATCGACAGGAGGGTGGTTGGAACACCTGCTGGGGCTACCTGGCATTCTGCTTGGGTGTTCCTGGGTTACAGGAACAACCAACCAAAGTCAAGAAACGCCGAAATGTGCACAACATGCTTGTTGCGACAAATTTTTTCACTCGCGCCAGGATTCGAACCATCGACAACAGCGTCGCCGTCAGACAATGTACAGAAAGCTCTACCACTAGTCCGATCCACCTTCCCAGAAAAAGAAGGCATATCAGAACAGTTTTCTAATCTCCTGCTTTGATATCACTGCTTTGAAACTTAGTACTTATTTAAATCGACAAGAGGGTGGTTGGAACACCTGCTGGGGCTACATGGCATTCTGCATGGGTGTTCCTGGGTTACAGGAGTATCCAACCAAAGTCAAGATACGCCGAAATGGGCACAACATGCTTGTTGCGACAAATTTGCAATAATAAGACGAAGAAAAATTCACTCGCGCTGAGGACTCGAACCATCATTCATATGAATTAAACAATGTATTAAGCTCTACCACTGGTCGATCCGCCTTTCCAGTAAAGAGGCATATCAGACAGTTTTTCAATTTACTGCTCCGATATCACTGCTTTAAAACTCGGTACTTATTTAAATCGACAGGAAGTTAGTTTGGAACACCTGGCTACATGGCGCATTCTGCCCAGGTGCTCCTGGGTTTAGGGCAACCAATAAATCAGGGGCACTGAAATGGGCTGGCTTGCATGCTTATTTGTGCTTAAATTCTACAATAGAACGAATAAATTTCACTTGCGCCAGGACTCCGAACCATTGACAGCAGCGTCGCCGTTGAACGGCCACCAAATCTGTCACTGTCCGGTACCTTCCCAGAAAAAGATGGCATCTCGGAACAATTTTCTTATATCCTGCTTCGATATCACTGTTTTGAAACTCAGTACTTATTTAAATGGACAGGAGGGTGGTTGGAACACCTGCTGGGGCTACATGGCATTCTGCTTGGGTATTCCTGGGTAACAAGAGCAACCAATCAACAAAGTCAAAAGAACGCCGAAATGGGTACAACATGCTTGTTGCAACAAATTTGTAAATAAGAAGAAAAATTTCACTCGCGCCAGGACTCGAACCATCGACAACAGCGTCGCCGTTAGACAATAGGAAGCTCTACCACTAGTCCGATCCGCCTTCCCAGAAAAAAAGGCATATCGGAACAGTTTTCTAATCTTCTGCTCCGATACCACTGCTTTTGAAACTCAGTACTTATTTAAATCGACAGGGGGTGGTTGGAACACCTGCTGAGGGCTACATGGCCTTCTGCTTGGGTGCTCTTGGGTTACAAGAGCAACCAACTAAAAGTAAAGCTTAACGCCGAATGTGCACAACATGCTTGTTGTGTCAAATTTCTAATAATAAGAGAATAAAAAAATTTCATCGCATAGGACTCGAACTATCGAGCAACAGCGTCGCCGGGGTGGGCTTGTATTGCGGTAGGCACTACCACTAGTCTGATCCACCTCCCCAAAAGAAGGCATATCGGAACAGTTTTCTAATCTCACTGCTTCGATATCTCTGCTTTGAAACTCTGTATTTATTATATAAATCCATGGAAGGGTGCGTGGGACCCCTATATATATATATATATATATATATATATACATATATATATATATGCTATTTATATATAACACTATATATACTGCTATATATATATATATATATATATAGTAACATAGCATAACCATATATGTAATAGCCAATAATAGCCAATAGCTATGTAGTAACAACCAATATATATCCAGTATTTCCCATAGTAATATTAGTAGTATGTATATGTATGTATATATATATATATATATATGCATATATATAATAATATATATATATATAATATAATAATAATATATATATATATATATATTCTTAACTATCTTTATAACAATAATATATATATATATATATAATATATATATACTAATAATATATGTATATGTACTAACTACTAACTATAACCAATATCTAATATCAATAATATATAATATGGAAATAATAACATATATATATATATATACACTATATATATATATATGTATATATATATATATATAATATATATATATATATATATATATATATACTATCTATATATATATATATGAATAAAAAAAAATTTGCCGTCTGAAAGAAATAAAATTTCCAAATGTTTGTGTTTTCTAGCACTTCACTTTTTCTTACATTAGATCTAAAAATTCCTTAAAAAAAAATGAACAGTTTTTTAAAAAAATTTAACAACTGCATATAAAATCCTTAACAGACTGACGTTTATTTTAAATGCTTCTGTATGAGGTAAGGTGGTGTCACACGTGATTGATTGTTTTTACTTCAAAAATTTTGAAAGTACTTTTCAGAGATTGTCCAAAAAAAACTTTTAGAAAATAAAATTTGAAATAAAGTGTCTAAATGAAATTTATTACTACACAAAATAGCAGTATTTTAGTGAAAAAAGCATTGAAATATCTTGAATATTAAAGATTTTATTGCCATTTTTGTGAAAGCCCCGAAAAAAAAAATTTCCCCTCTCCCCCAGACCAAAAAAAAAAACGAATTTTTTTTTTTCCAAAAAAATTAAAGATAAATTAGTTGTTCATCTCTAAAAATCTGCAATCGACCGATGAAAATAAAATAACCAGAATTAGGACCTTAAACTGTAAGTGATTTGACTCTTTTCTTTATTTTAACGTGATTTGATAGAACTTTTTTATAAACCAGTGCATTGATAATTTATTGTGTTGAACATTGTTATATTAACAAACACGAAGTGAAATTTAATGCTTAATATTTACTGGAATAGTGCTAAATTGATAAATGATCTCTTTCATTAAAAGTGAGTTTTTGTGACGTTAACGAGGAATTTGACTTAGTTCCTAGTCCCAAATATTCATTTTGCTAAAACAGCAGAACATAATACAAGTGGTTAAGATGGTTTAAAGAATTTACTATTCTTGATTAAAGTTGTAACTGTGCCTCGTCTTTTCGAAAACTTATTTATTTATTTAAAATACTAAGCTTGTGAAAATTTACTAATGTCTCTTATTATTTGAGTTAAAGATATTCCTGCCTCACTGATAGCCGCCATTTTGAAGATCATGACTTTTGGAAACCTGATGTGCTGGATTCCGTTCTCGACTGCAATGGATTTGATATTGTTTTTATGTGCGTTCTTTTTAAAATTCGAACAAATTTAGTTAGGGCTGTATATTTATTTAGCTAGGGAATTATATATCGATTATATTGAGAAAATTATTTAGTGTATTAATCATCCTCCTTCCATTGTTTGCAAATATATATGGGCTTTATTTGTTTTAAGGGTCTTTCAAGTACAGGGACAACATTGTCTGCTGTTACAATATATATATATATATATATATATATATATATATATATATATATATATATATAAATATACTACCTATACCACATATATATATATATATATACTATATATGGAAAGAGGGAGTCTGGAGGGTTGAGAAGGATGGAAAGAGTTGCCGGCCACGCTGAGTGTCTGGCCCTTCCTGGGAATGGTTCTGGTAAAATATATATATATTATATATATATATATATATATATATAATAACAACAATATATAGAAATAGATATAGAGTGAAATACGGGGGTATTTCTATATATATATAAATATTCTATATATATATATATATATATATATATATATATATATATATATATATATATATATATATATATATTCTTTATAACTATATATATATATATATATATATGTATATATATATATATATATACTGCTATATATATATATATATATATATATATATATATATATATATATATATATATATATATATATATATATATATATATATATATATATAAAATTTCATTAAGCTTGTTCAAAGTTCCACAGAAA
>JABUQX010051706.1:12500-15000 GCA_015478945.1 Trachelipus rathkii | reverse complement strand
TATATATATATTATATAATTATATTATATATATATATTATATATAAATATATATATATATATTATTAATATATATTATATATACATACTATATATATATATATAGATACTATTATTATATATATATATTATATATATATATATATATTATATAGCTATATATATATAAAATTTTTATTATTATTTAAATTTAATATGAATTTTAAGTATTGATTAAAAAAAACAACTGCTACGCTACGCACCATATTCTTAGAAACTTATTAGAGAATAACTTAAAATCTTTTACAAAAAAAATTAGATAATCTACCACTCTAATTTAAAGTCAGATTTAAAAAACAAATATTTTACTTCTCAACTTATTTTAAGGGCATTATATTATATATATATACTATATATTATATATATATATATACTATATATATATATATATATATATATATATTATAGTATCATATAACTATATAATATATATATATATATTATATATATATAATTATTAAATTATATATTAATAATATATATATATATTATTATATATAATATATATATATATATATATATATATCATATATGATATTTATATATATAATATATATATACTATATATATATATATTCATATATTATATATATATTACATATATATAATTACTTATATATGTATTATAATATATATTATATATAATATTATAATATATATATATATATATATATATATACATTATAATATATATATATATATATATATACTATAATATATATACTATATGATATATATATATATTATATATTATTATATAATATATATATTATATATTATTATATATATATTTCTATATTATAATAATATATATATATATATTATATATATATATATATAACTCTTATTTGGTAAGGCCCTCACTCCCCCCCTTACCAGGAGCGGCGCATCAGGAGAATTGTGACACCACAGCAGGCAAGCCCCTGAGGTCCTTCAAAAAGAGAGTAATCTAAGTTTACGTCTGATGTCGCGTTAGATTCCGACATTTTAGGAGAAGAAATTTCTTTGTGGTCATTTGTCAGGGAGGGGCACCTATGAGAGTAGGGAACGGAGCGTTGTAGGATCTAAATTATATTCATGAATAGAGGGGGGGGATTTTGCCCAGACGCGAATACAGTGACCCATGCACATATTGGTATACGGGCCATGTTTGTTCTGTTGGAAATTAGGGGGACACGCTCCTGGAATTATTGATGCTTCGGGTACCGGATGATCATTTTTAGTGTAATTGAGTGTTAAATGTGTGTTAATAATGGGAGTTTATGTGGCCGATTGGAAGGGTGGAGAGGAGTGTTTTTGTAAATATTAGGATATACTTGACCTGTAACTTCTTTCCTTTCTTTCGCGGGGAAAATATATATATAATATATATATTATATATATAATATATTATATATATATAATATTATATATATATACTATATTATATATATATATTATATATATATATATTATACTATATATATTATATATATATATATATACTAATATTATATATATATATATATTATATAATATATAATTTCATTTAAGCATTGCCTCAAATTCCCACAAAAATGAAGAATTTAAAAACCAAGAGTATTTTCTTCATCAGATGTCACGCTCCTTTAGCACGCTGTATTACTCTTCCAGGAAGGCTTTGATATCAGCTTGATACCCAATTTCCTTTATTACTGCTGAACTAGAGCAGAGAGTGGCTTTTTGAGGAGTGCGCAAATTTGTGCAGGCCTAAAAGAAAATTACAAGATCTTTAAAAAGAAAAATTCTGAGGTTTAGAAAATGACAAATATTCTTCTAAAAATATTCAAAAGTTTTTGGAGTTTTGGAATTTATTATTAAGTTGTATTATTATTAAAAATTACAATATTGAAAAAGTTTTAAAAATCAATTCAGTATATTAGAATAAGTAAATGACGCTTGCACTGTAATGTTAAGACAACGTGAAATATTGGAGGTAAATATTTAAATTAACTTTTTTATCTCAAAGTAATAAAAAACTCGCATGCTCTTTATACTTATCCTTCCGCATTATTTTTTGGAAACCAATATCTTATATTTAGATTCGAAATCAATTGTTAGATCAGTTACCTTCTAATTTTGAAAGATAACATTTTAACGCACAGAAAAGTTGGAATTGAATATGCAATTGTTTCCAGAGGAAACAAATTTGTTCGCCTCAATATTTATCCCTAAAGTATAATTCCCCTTCATTTTCTTTTTCCCTACATTTTTTCTCCGTTTTCTTGTTAAAATATGAAACGATTTCGGTTTTATTTCCCTTTCGAAATAACAAGTAATTTTAGTCATTTTGCTAACAAAAATTTGAAGATAAGAGATAATTTTACTAAATTTTAATAAAATATTATAAAATGTATTCTTTCAGAGACTAAACATTGGGATTAATTCCTATTATTATTTATTATTATTATATTATTATTATTATTATTATTATTATAATTATT
>JABUQX010051706.1:0-2500 GCA_015478945.1 Trachelipus rathkii | reverse complement strand
TGCTGCATTCTTTTTATTCTTTATTATATGAACAGTTTAAAAGTTCAGTTTCATAGATCAGAAATAAATAAATGACGCTCCCATGTATGGTATGTTAGACAACTGAAAATTATCTGGAGGAAATATTATAAATTAAATTTTTATTTATCTCAAAGGAATTAAATTCGCATGCTTTTCTTTTATCATATCCTATTTAATATTTGGAACCAATATGTATTTTGATAATCGAAAAGCCAATGTTAGATCCATTACCTCTACTTTTTGAACGTAACGATTTTAACGGCCAACAGAAAATGCGAACTAATATGCAATGTTCCAGAGAGCAATTTTTCGCCCAATATTTTCCCATTAAAGTTTAATACCCCTTACATTTTTCTTTTTACACTACATTTATCTTCTCCGTTTCCTATTTAAAATATAACATTTAGAAAGGAGTATAAATCTGAGGATAAGTTTGGGTTCATTTGCCCTTTCGAAATAACAATTAAATTTAGTCATTTGCTAACAAAATTTGAGATGAAGATGTAATTTACTAAATTTTTATTACAAATTATAAATGCATTCTTTAGAGATAAACAGTGATTATTATTATTATATATATTATATTATGAATTATTATTATTAATTATTATTATTTTTTATTATTATTTATTATTATTATTATATATATTATATTATTATTATGATTATTATTATTTTTTATTATTATTACTTAATATTATTATTATTATTATTATTATTATTATTATTATTATTATTTTTATTTATTATTTAAATTGTTATTATTAATTGTTATTATATTATATTATTATCCTATTATTTTATTATTATTGTTATTATTATATTATTATTCATTATTTATAATTATTATTATTATTATATTATTATTATTATTATTAATTATATTATTTATTATTATGATAATTATTATATTAATTATTATTAATATTATTATTATTATTATTATTATTATATTTATTATTATTATCTATTATTATTATTCATTATTATTATTATTATTATTATTATTATATTATATATGTCCTGATTATATATTATTAATTATTGTATTATTATATATTATTATTATATTATTTTTCATTATTAATTATTATAATTATATTATTATTATTATTATTTATTATTATTATTATTATTATATATATTATTTTATTATTATTTTTATTTATCTTATTATTATTATTATTATTATTATTAATTATTTTATTATTATTATTATTATTATTATTATTATTATTATTATTATTATTATTATTATTATTAATTATTATTAATAAGTAATAATATATAATTTTAATCATCTACTAT
Organism: Trachelipus rathkii; assembly: GCA_015478945.1. Lineage (NCBI taxonomy): Eukaryota > Metazoa > Arthropoda > Malacostraca > Isopoda > Trachelipodidae > Trachelipus > Trachelipus rathkii. The sequence continues at coordinate 1,171 of JABUQX010051706.1, read as the reverse complement.
ATTTGTTTTTAATGTTATAATTATATTATTACTTAATGTTTTATTATATTATATTATTATTATTATATATTATTATTATTATTATATTATTATTTATTATTATTATTATTCATTATTATTATTATTTTATTATTATTATATACTATTAATATTATTATATATATTATATATATATATTATATATATATAATTATTATTATATATATATACTATATAATATATATATATTTATATTATATACAATATATACATATAGATATATATATATATATATATAATATTATATATATATATATATATATATATTATATATATATATATATATATATATATAATACATATATAACTATATATATTATATATATATATATATATATTTATATAAAAATATATATATACATATATATTATATATTATATATTATATAGTTATAATATTAATATATATATATATATATCATATATATATACCGTATACTATATATATATATATATATATCATATATATATTATATTATAATATATATATATATATATATAATATATATAATATATATATATATTATATAATATATAGTATATATATATTGTAAATTATAGTATATATATATATATATATATCATATATATATAGTAATATATATATATTATACTAATATATATATATACTATTATATGTTCTATATATATATATAGATGCTATATAATAAATATTATATTACATAATATTATATATTATATATATATTATATATAGATATATATATATATACATTATGATATATATTATATATAATTATATATATATTATATATATATATATATTATTATATAGATATATATGAGCAGTGGACAGTAGAAATTTTGATTGTGAAAATTAAATTTTATACGAAGTGTATTTATTTGAACGGCAATGTGGGTTTACTGCATTACGCAACAAATCTTAGAAACTTAACATTGAAAAACTAAAATTATTATACAAATAATTTGAAGGTACATAACCAATGATAATTTAAAGTCAGATTAAAAAAAATTATCTACTCCTCTTTTAGTTTAAAGACTCAAATACTATATATATATATATATTATATATATATAATATAATATATATATATAATCATATATATATATTATATTAGTATATATATATATAATATATATATATATTCTCAT
>JABUQX010051705.1:22500-30491 GCA_015478945.1 Trachelipus rathkii | reverse complement strand
TATTAATATATATATATATATATATTATAATATAATATATATATATATATATATACTATATATATATATAATCATATATTTAATCAGGTTGTTACACAATTAGAGGCTGTTGATGCCGGAGTGACTGAAATAAATAAATGGTTGAATGAGGCGGAAGGCCTTTTAGACAATTTCTCTCTTCAAGGGTCCAAAGAAACTATTCAAGGCCAACTTCGAAAATAACACACAGAGCTCAAGAAACGGTTTCCAAAAACTATTCTAACTTCTTTACCCAGCCATGCATTTCTCTGTATAGGTTTCATTTCTTCTTGCGATTTATAGAAATAATTTATAGTAAATAAGTGATTAAACTTTTGTATGTTGGTGTATATAACTATAGCTATATATGAATTTAATTGAGGTGTGTGTAGTTGTAAGTATGTATATATATATAGCTAGTACGCTAAGGGCTTATATATATATACTATATATTTAAAAGTTGAAACATATATTTGACTATATATATTATTATAAATATATATAGAGATATATATTTATGTATAATATATACCTAGTAGAAATATATTTATGTTTTCTATTATACTTCAAATCAATGTTAGAAACAAAAAATCGAAAGCGATTCTATAAGTTATACTATATATATAGTATCTTTAGACTATATAAATACGGCATATACTAATATATAATAATATATAATTATAGCGAATATTAGTATACTCAGGTAATATAGTATATATTTATGCCTATTACAATATATATAATGGAAATGTATAAAATATATATATAAATATATATATATTATACTATAATATATATATATATATATATATATATATATAATATATATATATATATATTATTATATATATTATATAGATATATCATATATACTGATATATAGTATATATATAACAGGGATAGACAATGTACGTGGAGTCTAAGATTGAGATTGCGTAATAAAAGACGCCTTAAGGAAAATTAAGAACGTTAAGTGAGAGTTCTCGTATGATGCGATGAGATAAAACAAACATACACTGAAAGGGAGACACAAATCTTTTATAGAAAAGTCCAAGATTGGACCATCGTGCCCCAATTATATAAAACTCAATAAAAAAAATAAAATAAATAATAGGGTAAATAATATAAGTAATAAGTAATATTAACTAATACTGACTCACATAAAATTTTATAATACATACTAATAGATACATTAATTATTAATAATGAAAAAACATCATCAACTTTGGAAAAAACTGCTGGAGGACCTGCAAATTCTCAGCCTTCTCAACCTTCTCACCTCTCAGACGCTATCACGACATTGTCTCTGCAGTTGTTCACTTTGGGAACGAAAACTCACGCATTACTTCCTCCATGTCCAATTCGCAGACAATGCTCTCGAGACCCTCCGACATCACTTAAGGCATTCATTTCCTCCTCTTTCGTCCATTTGGCCGCGGGGTCACGCGTGTCGCTCATCTTAAACTTGAGGTCTCTCCACACGTCTCTTTCTCCGTCGATATCCCATTTCCAGAGAGCTGCTGCGCAACTATAGTTGGCTCCTCCATCCTATCTGACATGTCCATTACCACCGCAGCTGACACTCAACTAGCGGTGCGCACCACGGCTATTCCATCAACACACATAAAATACTGCCCCTAACCTCCTCACATTCTTCCTCCGTTATCTCTCCTTGTCAGCTCCATGCTAATCAGTCGCAACACGCGCATCTCGCGACGGCCTTAACCAACTGAAGCTCTTTTGCTCTTACCTAATAAGAGCCACCATCGCTATCACAGATCACCGCTACATTCAGTCTAATGACGCCCGTCTACTCAGGTTATATGAAACTTGTGGTACCAATTACCATCTTAGATTCGTTTCATATCGAAGAGTGCTAAGAAAGATTGTATCCAACAGGTGTCAAGACAAATGAGGGCTAACCATCATTGACTGGTAATAGTTCTGCCCATTAAATTTCCGTCCATCTTCTCTTACTTCAAAGTCCAACATTTGTGCCGTATTTTCCGCGTCTGCATTGACACCCCCTCTATTATAATAAAACTGGTCCCGCGATTAGTCTACAGGCCTATCGTCCCACGCAACTTACGTCCAGGACATCTCCACCCACCCCGCATCAAACTACCTTCGCTCTTCCCGCGGTTTCCCCTCATACCCTTTCCTCCAACTCCTCATCCCACACCTCCAGAAAATTCTGCAGTCTCTCCTGATTTTGAGCAAACAACACCAAGGTCATCAGCGCATCCAAACATCTCATCCTCCACTCTGCTCTTGTTAATAATATATTAATAATAATATATAATTAATGATTAATGAATATAAATATAAATAATAAAACTATATAATAAGGGAAAATTTAACATAATACTTATTAAAAAATAGTAATTTAATTACATATATTAATAAAGAAACAGAATACATTATAAGAGATAAAAAAGAGGTATATAATAATAATAATTAATTAATAATTACACTAATAAATAGAATCACGATATTATTAATATGACAATCATATATATGAAATATACCATATATAATTTAAAGCTGATTTGTAATCAATATGGTAATAATAAGCTGAATCGTTTCATAACTAATAATAGAATCAAATGGAATAATAATAATATAATATGAGATTTACAAGCCAATGTAAAACTCAAGAAATAATAAAAATAATAGAATAAATTAAATAAATCAATCAAAAATAATAATAATAATAAATAATAAATATCAATAATAATAATAATCGAGTAAATGAGGTTAATAAACATGAATTTTTAAAAACTAATAATAATATGAAAAACCTATACGTTTTAATAAAATATAATGAATATAAATTGAATAGATAATATATGATCATTATATGGTGAATAAAGTGCTTATAATGAATCATAATAAATAAAATAAAAATAAATCATATAAATCATCAAGATATTATCATAGATCTAGCTTAGATAGATAACAATTTATGGTGTATAGATAATAACAATAATTTCCTTTTATCTCTCTTTAAAGTTAAAGTCTTTTATATCGTACCTAATATAAATAATATATGAGATTCTTAAGTTAATAATAGATAATAGTCAAAATACTAATGAGAGTTACATAATAATGAATTTAAAGAATAATAATAATAAATAAATAAACATAATTAGGTAACCGAATAATAATTCGCAATAATAATACACTAATAATAATAATAAAAATATTTGCCCTTTCAAACAAAAAGGAAATAATAATAATGATAATATAATAATATAAAGAAGTAGCAAATATAAAGTTGACATTTTTGAACTGTGAGGTAGAGTAACTAGAAAGATTGTTACATTTTTCATGAAGAAGAAAAAAAAAGAGTTTTTAGTCTCGAGAATTGCAATAAAAAACGAGATTCTGAAATTTGAAGGCAACAATAATTCCTGAAGACAATGTCCCTGCGACGAATAGCACGAAAACAAAAAAAGTTAAACCGGACTTTTTTTTTAAAAAAAAAACAAGCGAAGTTAAACCAGGTTCTTTTAAAAAACAAGCGAAGTTAACCCAAGTTTTTTTTTTTTAAAACAAGCGAAGTTAAACCAGGGTTTTCATTAAAAACAAGCGATAACATTAAAAACAAGCGAAGTTAAACCAGTTGTTTTTAAAAAAAAAACAATCGAACTTAAACCAAGTTTTTTCTTAAAAAACAAGAGAAGCTAAAATCAGATTTTTTTTAATTAGTCTTAGTTGAATAATAGAATATTCACCACCATACGGAAACAAAAACAACTTGGTTACGAGCTCTACAAACTCCGAAGAAACCCTTCCACGGAATCGGAGATCATCCCATAGGAAATCAAAGAAATATGACCGTAAGACCAACCATTTACAACAGCAGCACCAAGGTACCACGAATGTTTCCTCGCAGTTGGCGGAGGACTTTCTAACAAAAGACTTGAAGAAATAGAACAGAATAAACAGGCATAAAAGGTGAGAGGATCTGAGAGGTATAAAGAATTTATCAGCATTATGAGAAGGATTGGAAGGTAGGGAAAGATAAAGTATGTAGGGTTCATCTTTAAGACGATCAGAGATACGGGTAGGGAATAGCACGATTTGAAAAGGAATCTTCGAAGTATTAGCTCTTAGACTATATATATATATATACTATATTATACTTAATATAATATATATATATTATATATCATACTATAATATATATAACTAACAGTTATATATATATCGGTTCTTTTTATATCGGATATATAATAAAATATACTCGGTGTAGATAGTATATATAGTATATATATTAGTAAGGTATATATTATATAACACAAATTCATTAAAAAAAAGCGTGTGATGTTAGAATATTTCTAATATCTGCAAACCCACAATGAAGGGAAAGAAAATATTTAAATCAGTCGAGCGCTATTAGTTTATTAAAGCATTTCAAGACTGAGGATCAGTCTGTGCGTTTTATTAAGCGATAGCGCTCAGACTGATTTAAATATTTTCTTTCCTTAATTATGGTTTTACAAATACTATACTCGTAGCTACTATATACAAATCTATATATATATAAGGAAAGGTGTATTTCGTGACTAGTTGATTGATAAATGATAAGTAATATATATATATATCTAAGTAATAGGTATATATCACTATATATATAATATATATAATAAATATATATATATATATATATATTATATAAGATAACTATATACTATATATATATAGTATATGTATCTAATATATACTATATTATATATATATTATATATATATACATATATATATATAAATATATATATATATTTACTATATATATATATTATATAATATATATATATATATATATATATATATATATATATATATATATATATATATAATATATTTATATATATATATATATCATATATATCTAATACTAGTATATATATATAATATATATATATATATATATCAATATATTTTTAAATTTTACTATTTATATATTATAGATATATCAGTATATTTATATAGATGGATTTATTTATATATATATATATATATAGATATTTATATTATTATATATTACTAATATATATATATATATATATATATATATATATAATATTAAATATATATATATTATATTTATATATATATATATTAAATATAATATAATATATTATTATATAATATTTATATATTATATATATATATAGGATAGATATAATATATAATTATACTAGTATACTATATATATATTTATAGTAGATATATATATATATATATATATTATATATATATATATATATATATTATATAAATATATTTTATATTATATATTCATTAAATATAATAGGTTTATATAATATACTGAATATATATATATATATATATATATATATATAGTATATATATATTATATATATACTATAATATAATATGTAATATACTACTATATCATATATATATATATAATACTATATATATATAAATATATATATATTATATATATATATATCACTATCATATATCCTATATATAATATATATAATGATGTTGAGGATGCAATCATAAGCATAATACTTTAGATACTTTTCAAAATATTAAATCTTAAAAATGGAGGAACAAAATGGTCTTTTAAACATTAGAGATATCTATAATCATTTTTTGTCTTTAAAAGCTTTTTAATTACTGATACCTTAAAAAAGTAGAAACAACAAAGAAAACAAGTCTTTACCACCGTTGATTTCGTTACCAGAATAAGGGAAGATAATCCACTTAATCATGCATCCCAACAACCACTATTCCCATTCTCATCCCATTTACAGATTTTGATTAAAACAGGTTATCTAGTATCTGAACCTTATTACAGAGAAGTTGAATTTTTTAATGGAAATGTTAGATTTTTTTCTCTGGGGAGTTGGGTTTTCGTGGGTATTTTTTTAGAATTTAAATTTGGGCATAATTTTATTAATTTTTATCCTGTTTCCAACAAATTAAAAGCAAGATGTAGCATTAGGAGAGATCCAAACCGTCTTGTCAAACTTTTTCTTATATCTCAATTATTTTGCTTTCAATGGCATTTCACAGGAGAACTATATTCAACCTATTTTTAAGATCTAGTCAAAAGTTGAACTATATAAAGTGCTTCCTTTTTATCAGAAAAAATATCAACTATTTTATAAGTGTTTTTATTCATTGGCACGGCTTGATGCCAAGAGAATATTTGTCTTAACAGTTACGGTAGAATCAATTTTTTCTCTTTCCGTGCTAGTCGAAAGTCTTTTTTAGTGACTCTTCATGATCAACTGTAATTCCTGAAGTTGATTTTAAAAGCAGTTGTACAATATGTCTTGCACCATTACGATCAAGGAAGACGAGATGGAACACCGTGGATTCAGGAAAGGTCCCTGCTGTGATAATATTATAATCTTCTCGAAAAGTCAAATTTCACGTCCAAAATATCAAATTGTTTCATTAAATTGGGTGATATTTGGCAATATATTATAAGTACGTTTAAAAATAATACATTAAATCTTTGCGATGCCCTTATTGTAGATAGTGCTCCTATAAGTGATTTCTGCAATTTAATAGCATCTGCTATGGAAGTGCTGGCATCACTCAGTCTTATAGTTTTTCTTCATATGGTTTTTTGAGATTTATTAGTATTTATGATGACGACCAGAATTTTACTGTTAATAATGTTCAATTTTTTTTAGAAACTGAACTTACCAGATTAAATTCTTCCTCACACTTAATTTGCACTGTATCATTTGTAGAATTCTGTTCATTCTCATCGATGTACCATATAAAAATTAAATTAAACATTGATTGTTGAAGCTTTTCTTGATCATATTGTGTGTGAAATGAGTAGCAATAATTCAACACTTCGTTAAAATATTTGTTTGAGGCATCCGAGAAAAGTAAGACTATTTCATTTTACTTTATAACATTAGTTACGTTTAAGAAAGGAAATTTCGGTTGAATTTAAATTGTAATAAAAGATAGACGTCCGAATATTCCTAACTCACCACACACACACACACACACACAAACACACACACACACACACACACACAATATATATATATAGAATATAATAATAATTATATACTATATAATTATTATATTATAATATATATATTTATAAGTTTATATATTATTATATTACTTTATATATCATTTATATATTTATATATACTTATTATATATTTATATATATTATATGTATTTATTATTTTATTATATATCATTTTATTTATAATAAATTGCAATATATATATATTATTATCATAAACATATATATATCATATTAAATATAATATTAGCTATAGTATGAAAAGTAAAACTATATATATATAATACTACTCTAACCAAATAATAAAAAAATAATATATATATCTACATAACTATAATATTTATATTTTATATTTCAATATCTATATATACTATATATACTATTAAGTTATATAATATATCTATATAGGATAGTTGGGCGGGTCAAACTTAATGTGTTGAACATTTCCAAAAATGGCCATCAGTAATTATCACACAAATAATTCTCATTTTCTACTATAGTCATTCAGGCAATTAAAACCTAACCCTTAAATAAGGTTTTTTAAATTCTTCATTTACTTGTGTAACCTATTCACCTAAATAATATCTTTAAAATCTCCGTGTAATTACGGCAATCAACTAAGTAATATCGAAGCCTGTGGATAGGTTGACCTCGATATTATAGATGACAATATCGAAAACAGAATTATCTAGATCAAGTTTTCTGACTCTCAGAATATTTATGACACTATTAAAAATAAATCGTTACCGGTAAATGCAAAACTGTTCAAGACATCAGCCTCATCATATGATTAGTTTTTCTCCAATGTCAAACACACAAACTTACGTTAACGTCATTTATTGAGGATAGCGTCATCCATGACATTTATTTTCAAAATTAAATATCTAAATAAAGGTTAATTGATATTCTAATTTATTGGCAAAATTGGC
>JABUQX010051705.1:0-17500 GCA_015478945.1 Trachelipus rathkii | reverse complement strand
CAAACTTAATTTTCTCAAATTTTCCATCAGAATTTTCTGGGGAACAAGTTACAGCAATATGCGACGAACATCTCTTCTCCTTCTTAACCTGAACTTGAGGTTTCTTTTGTATAGAATCCATCATGAATAAAATCAAACCGAGGAAATTGATGAAATAAATATGAAATTCCTTAAGTTCAGCGAGGTCATTAACAGATGCAACTTTGATTACTGCATTGATTCCATCAATTACATTTTTCCTTTTTCTACACTATTCAAGGGGACAAACTTTCTCAATTTCCAAAGTGGGATCTGTCTCTTGGGGCTTGATTGGTTTATTTTTCCCGACATCTAAGCTCCGGTCTTTGTCTGACCTTAATCTCAAAGAATGATATACCGCACCAATACTACTATTACTACAATCAGCCGTCTTCGCCGGCACCTCAGACTGTATTGCCTCATTAACGCTGGCTTCAAAACAGCCTCAATTTGAGGAGTTTTCTTGATTTTGTAATGGGAGATTTCCATTCAAATTTTCCACTGTCTTATTATTTTCTATAGCAGTTTCAGCTTCATGAGTTGTTTCGACAACAGATGTGTCCATGCTGATATCAATCTTATCATTATTATTTTCTATAGCATTTTCAGCTTCATGAGTAATTTCGACAACGGATGTGTCCTTGTCGATATTAATTTTATTCATTAAAAATCTCCGAACCCTTATTGTCTCCCGACCCTAAGGCGCCTGGGATATTTCCAATGTTAAAATCATACAAGCATCCATTTAGACATTAAAGCTTCTACGTACCCCGTATAGAACGGAGTCTGAATCCAAATTCTTGCTTCAGGCGCTTTCCAATCTCGCTTATTTTATAATATTTTGAACTTAAATGCGAAGACGTTGAATTTAAATCACAAATATCATCGTGTCATTTTAAGAAATATCCACACCCACCCATGAAAAAAAAACAAATTAAAAGATAATGCCAACCCTGAGAAGTACAAGAATCTCACTTTCTCCATTCAAATTTTTCTCTGACGTTTGAATTTCATCCAAGCAGATTCCAACTTTGTCATTGTCATCATTGCTTGATATAATCCAAATTTTGATTTAATAAATGCTTATATAAGGCAATAGAGTATAATGTCAAACACACTCATTCTTACTTTCCATCAAATTTGACATAACCGCTTTTGCAAAAAATCTCCTTTTTTAACAGAATTATCAAATGGTAATCAGCGGCATTGTGTATACCTTTCCTTGGGGCGTGCGTGCCATCTTTTCTCCGCCGTCTTGTTATCACGAAATAATTATCAAAAATATTTGCCGGTTACGTGAATACTGTTGTTTCCATTTTGGCAGCAATAAACAAGCGATTGGAAATCATGGCCGACTTGTTGCCATATTCGCAAACTTGGTGTGTTGGCGTTGAGTGTTATTGGCTTTGTATTTCCTCGTTACTACCAGATGCCACAGAAGAGGTTCAAAGTCTATTCCCCTTTTGGAATACAAAAAAAAAAAAAAAAAAAAAAATAGGTTCTTACCCCTTGCTTGAAGAAATCTATTCAGCACGAGAAGCGATTCATTTTTTAACTAGAGAGTCCAATGTCTCTCTAAAAAGATGAACTGCTAAAGTCCAAATTGGGTAAACAGGTGAGAAATTGAAAATCGAACCACCATGAGATCGGTTTAAACCTTGAAAATCTTGTTTAAAACTTGAGAGCTCGACATCACCTTGATAGATACGAATTTAATCCGAATTCAGAGTTGTAAGCCGTTCATCTGCTTTAGCTGGCTCACTTAAATAGAACCGATAACCAAATCAATTGGTCATAATTAAATTGAGATAAGAAGGGCTTCCATTTAAGCTAGGGAAAAATCATAGTCTAGTCAAGAGCGAGCAACGATTCGCGTAATATACTGAAACAGAGCACATCCAGTTAGAACCGCACTGAAATAGAGAGGTCATAACTGCAAGATTCCCAAATTAAGAAAGATGTCGCATAGCTCTCGAAACGTAGAATGTAGGCGTCCATCTCATCCCTTTTGAGTTCAACGAAACGGGCCATATTCAGTACACTAACGGTTGGCACGAATGAGGAAATACATTGTTTAAATGGAAACGGGAAGAGTGAGCTGATTGGACAGTCGTATCAGTTCTAATTCGAAGTTCGCGTGCGTTCGGCTTCTCGATAGTTGTGAGTTCTATTAGAAATAACGCAGCTTTTCTATCGTCTTCTTCTTCTTTCTTTATCTGATTCTCTTTCTTGAGTTGAGCGTTTCTTTCAAGCTTCCTCTTTCCTTGAGTTGTATAAGAGCGGTTTCTTTACAGCTTCCTCTTATTCTGATTGATAGCACCTTCCAGCTTCCCTTTCTTAAGTTGACGCTTCTCTTTTCTGAGTTGAGCATTCCTTTCAGCTTGTTCTAATTCAGCAATCATCTCTTCATTCTTTCCTTTCTGCTTCAAGCAACCTCTCTTCTTTGTAAAGATTTCTCTTTTCCCTTTGAAAAATTCAAACCAGACTCTTTGCCCTTTAGGCCTATATTCTTTGACTATCATGAACACCAGATTGATAGTCCATATTATTGTCGAACAAAAAGGGAAAAGGAAGACCGTGAAGAATGAAAGAGCGGTGAGTATCTAGAATTTCAGCAAGTTGAGTTGAAGAAGAATTACTGTCAAACTTACTATATCCTCTCGGACTCAAGCCACCCAAAAAACGGTCGTGAATATTTTATCGATGAGACACGAGGGTTCAGTATCTGTAAAAATCTTCTGTAGTCTAAGGATAACTTTGTAGATTAAGAATTTTTGCTGAATAATATTAGGTCCGAGCTTTCAATGAGAATTTATCTAAAGATCTGGAAGCCGTATAGGATTGTAAAATAATCATAAGATAAGAACTGGATTTTACTCGTAAACATAAATTTAGATTAGATACGCGATTTACACACACAAGTTAGAAGAACGATAAACCCAAAAAGCAAATGAGAGAACGCCTTTTATAAGTAATAATCGGTCATAACCTACCATTAAATACTATTGGCAGTCTCTATCATATTAGTTAATTTACGAAAATCATAATATCTTTCTTAACTTGATAAGTCTAAAATTATTTACTAACCTAAAACACATTACATGCTAATAACTCTATCTATCGCTATTCGTCTTAAATAAATCTATTTTTATATAATTAAATAAAAATTGAGCGATATCTATAAAATAATCTAACTACCAAATCAACTTTATATCTCCGTAAATAAATTCTTATTTTCCCAAAAATTATAAATAATTACTTTGTGTGATCTCATTACTTGCCAAATGTGGCCCTTCGCGTAAGCACCTAGGCTAAGAAATATATTGACCCACATACACTTACACACATAAAATATATTATATAATTAATATATATATATATAATAATAATAATTATATATATATATATATTACTAATATATATATATTAATATATATATATATATATAAATTATATATATATAATAGATTATATGATAGTATTATATATATATAGATATATCTGATATATACAAATATATATATACAGAATGCGTGTGGAGACATCTCTCCGAAGACTCTTATAGTCCGCTTAATCCGCTAGGTCCGCTAGTCCGCTCCGAGCGGACTACTCAGAATAGTTAGTGCGGCAAGATACGGAACTGTGTTGCGAAGATCCGTCAGTGAACCATTGAGAATGATGTCACTGTTCGGAAGCACTTTTCAATGTGAGCAACTATTTTCAAAAATGAAAAATAATATTGTTACTTATTTAAGAAATTTCTTATGGCTAGAAAGAATATTCTATATTTATATATTTCCTAAGTTATATAAAGAAAGCTGTAGTCTAAAAGACTTATTGTATTATTTATAATTTAATCTTTCCAAAAAATAATCTCAACCTACTTAAAATCGGACCTATTATATAATAAATAACAGTTTATATAAAGTTTGATTTTGTATAGACTGATATGGCTATTAACATTCTCATTCTACTCCATAACTTTAATCTATATATATATTATTACTGTAATAAGCTATGGCAATATCATAAATTAATTCTGATGTTAAAAACCCAAATATTATATATATATATTACTACATATTTAATATATCTATATTATATATAAATAATAGTATATATAAATATATTATATAAATAATAATTATAACTTATATCATTATATATAATATATATATTAAATATATATATATATATATTAATTAATAATTAATATATATACTATATATATAATTTACTATTAGAATTTCAGTTAAATAGCTCTAATTCAACACTATATATAAAAAAAAGTTATTAGAAATTAATATACTAATTTCTTTTATATTGCCTTGAAATTATGATATTGCAATTTTGTTCAAAGTTTTTATTAAAAAACAGCTTTTATATTTTAGTGTTTAAAATAATGTTGATAAAAATATATTATTATGATGATGGGACCAAGGATATAAAAGTCTCGAAACGTTATGAAACTTTATCTCGATTTAGTTTATATATATTAATACTAAAGATTTCCTTTATTTATTTTAGTGTATTTAAAAATTTTTTTATATATTATAAATATAATTATATAATAATAGTAAAAATCTATAATATATATATATCATTATATAAACACATAACTATTAACGTATATTTATAATGAATAATGTATATTATATAGAATTATAAATTCTAGGTATTTATAGGTATACAAAATAATATTATAATATATATATAGTATATAGGTATATAATAATATATATATATACTATATGATAATAAAAAAAAAACAACATATATATATATATATATATTATATCATTTAATAATATAATATATTACGCATAGTTATATACATTGTTATTTTAATATATACTATATATATATATATATATATATATATAGGTATAATAATACTATATATGATTATATATAATATATATATAAGATAGTATATGTATTATTATATTCTCATAATTATATAATTAACTATTATATAATTAGTACTATAACTAATATATATACTGTAAGACTGGTATATACTATATATATGATATATATATCAATAACATATATCTACTCCATATCAGTATATTATATATTATTATAAGTATAAAATATATATTATATATATATCTCAATATAATCAATAAATACATAGGTATATATATATAATATATTAATATATATGTTCTCTTATATTTATATATATTATAATATAGGTCAGATAATATATAATATATATATACTATTTATATATAGTTAATAGTAATATAGGTAATATACTCTATATATAAAATTCTATACCTGTGCAAAGAATTGTGAAATCTATAATCATTATAAGATATATAATAAACTACCCAAGGTAATATAATACTATAAATAACTCAAATAAACTACACAAAGTGTAATTTAAAATTAACTATGAAAATAACAATTATACATGTGCCAAATATATTAAGAAAAAGTGATCCACTAAGTTGACAAAAACTCAATACTTCAGTATTAAAATATTTCAGTTTGTAAATTTTCATTTAGCTTTGGGGCGTGGTGCCAATAAATATAAAAGGATTCCAAAGAATGGAGGTCAGGCTCGTTCTTTCAAAATCCCAAAATTATTTGAAATTGAATCACACTGTTTAATAGGATGATTTTTCTTAACTGAGATTATTAAGACGCAGGTTTGATCGCAGAATATGGGATGGTTGCAAAATGTTCCAAGTTCTCATAGGAGATACCTTTATTGTTCGCAATGCGAATAAGAAAGACTACGATTAGTAGTCTTTCCTTATGAAGGTGGCATCACAGTCAACGCACTTGTATTTATGATACTATCACTGAATGAATGAAACTATTAAATAGTATAAAAGGAAGTTTATCTTTAACTTAGTAAGAATTTCAATATTTTATATTTCATATGAAAAAGCTAATCTGAAGGTTTTAACTCGGGGTAATTTGATTTTAATATTCCTTTAAATTCTGCGCTCAATTTTCACAACTCATTTACTCCGCCATAAAATACAAATGGTAATTTTCATATACAGATTTTCTTTTGTACTGTTATTTAGGTCAACGATATTTTGATATCTTTAACAGAGAAGAAGTTGGTATTCAACATGAAAATCATATAATTGTCAATGATAAAACCTAGGGAATCCATTCTTTAGAACATAGCGTCTTTAGGAGTGTCCTGGTCAAGCAATGAGGAACCTATGTTAGATGAAGATACTACGATTGTATGCTCTATCGAAAAGCGTTTTAAAAGTAAATTAAATTTTAATTTAACAGTGCGGCAATAAATGATTGAATTTAGTATGTTAATCCTGTGAATGGTTTGAAATTACGTATTTCCTATTAAACGCTTGTTTGACAAAATTGTGATATGTTTTCCTTCATTTAATATATACTTCCATTACAAAGAAAATGCCCAAGGAAGATCTCCTTCTCTTCCTGGTACAATTGTAATATAAAGTATTATATATATTAATATATTATGTAATTATATATACTATCATATAAATATATATATATATACGTATAATATATATATATAGTAGTAAATAAAAATTCAAAAAATATTAATAATATATATTAATATATATATACTATACACTGTTATATATTTATATATAATATTTATATTAATTATATAATTATATATTAATTAATATAAGTATATATATAATATACTTATATAATATATATATATAGTAATATAAAACTATTATTATATATAATAATATAAATATAATATTATTTATATACTATATATATTATATAATAAAATATAATATATATATGTAATATATATATTATTATATATATATATATATATATATATGTAATAATAATATAATATAAATCTCTATTGCTGATTACGTAAGCAATTAGCATCGACTCTGCAGGGGTCGAGGCTTTCATGGATTCTACTAAAATGGTCTTGGACGAAATAGGACCTTCTTTAGTGTAGTGACCCAAGGATAATGTAGTTTGGTCAAAAATATTTCATGAAGGGAAGCAGCGAGGGAATGATTTATGAGTGTGGGACCTTAAATTAGCATGGACTGCTGGAAAGCGAAAAGGCACATAACACCAGTTAACTCCTCTCTTCAACCAATTGACAATCTTCTGGTTCAAGCCATACGGCAGAATTATTTAGTTTATTAACTCTGTTTCCGGATAAAAATATAAACAATCCTCATCCCTAGTTACTGCGGCTGATATGTAGATCGAATATATTACACAGCTCATTGGTGGGGAATATTTTGAGGGCAAAGAGGCCATCCTTACTGCTTTTAAATTGGTTTAGCACGCTAATCTTTTTTGTAAGTGGTAAATATGAGATCCTTGTCCTTTTGAGGAAAGACATTGATGAGAGGAAGAGGATAAAATCATTGACGAAATTTTTGTGGTAATATATATTACATTGCAAATTTTAAATATAAATTTAACAATTTTTTTGTATAACGGATATAAAGTGACTATTTTAGATTTATTATTAAAATCTTTTTTGGTTAAGTCGCACATTATTAGCGGGAGACGTGCGGACGTGCGGACTTGCGATAGCCAGGCAGAGTTGATGTCTGAATAAGTGCGGAAGGTGCGCTAGCGGGACTACCTTTTTCTCGAGGTTGCGGAGGGCGTAGCGGACTACCCTTAAATGAGCGGGGTGCCCATTCTCTCACTTATTTAGACTGAATTATAATATAGTGAATGGTATTATTTAGATAGTACTATATTAATATTATAGTAACATATTATATATAAATATATATAGTATATAGGTACTATAAATAAATGAATAAGCTATATATATATAGTTACATATATAATAAAATGACATTTAGTCTAATAAATATACTCAACTGTTTGATCAGCTGCGTATTTAATAAACTATAGTATATATATTTTATAAAATTTTTCATATATTTTTAGTCTAGTATATTATATATTAATATAGTAATATTAATATATATATATAATAATAATATAATTATATATATATATATATATATATATATATAATATATATATATATATGTATATCTAATATAATATATATTAGACATCAGTACTATTAATAATAATATATATATATCCTAATATATTATATATAAATAAAATATATATATATATATAATTATCACCATATAAATATTTATATTATATAATATAGTAGTATATATATAGAATTTCTATATAATATATATCTATATAATCAATATATAAAAGATTTACCGAAATTATAATATAATATAATTATTATTCATATATATATATATATACATATAATATAAAGTATTAATATATATAATAATATAATATTATTATCATTATAATATACTATTATATAATAAAAATATATTATAGTTCTATTTCACTTTATGTGGAGACAAGAATAGTACGTATTTAAAATATCGGACTATTACGAATCTAGATATATCGCTCCTTATGCCGGCAAGTACTATAAATGGTAACAGGATTATAGAAAAATGCTATAAACTGTATCAGCGAATAATTATATTATAGACAAATCACAGAAACCTTTCTTCAACAACTTTAGTATTTAAAGTGTATGAAACGTTTATTTACATTAACATTATATTTAGGAAAATATTGGAATAATCCTTGGTAAGTAATTTAACATTTAAATATTAATCAAATTAATTTTATGAAGACCGAATTAATATGAAAATTATTTATATAGCTAATAAAACATTGATATCGTCAAAACTGATATCGTCGCCAAAAGCTGAACGTCATTATTGTAAATAATTCTTCAAGTTTATTCATTTAAATAACAACATTATATTATGTACTCTTCGGTCTCTCATCTCTCTCTCTCTCTCTGCTCTCTCACTCTTCTCTTCTCTCTCTCTCCTCCTCTCTCTCATCTCTCTTCTCTCTCTCTCTCTTTCTCTCTCTCTTGAAATATATATAATTATATATAAATATATATATAATAGGTTGTATACTATATATATTATATATATATAATTATATATAAATAATAATAAGATATATATATAAAGAAACTAGTATATATATATATAGAATAATATATATTAATATTATTATAATATATATATTAAATATTATTATATATATATTTTTTTTCTTTTTTATTACAGATTTACCACTTACTTTCATCTGGCTTGGCCTCTTTCAAGGAGGGTGTTCAGGAAATAAAATACTGGAAAAGTCTGCCCACCCAAGCCCAAGCTAACGCAAATCTCTCAGGTGGGCGCAGACGTGGTATTTAAAGAGAGGAAGATTAAATACAGTAGGAAAAACAGAAGGAGGCAACGGATATCCACAGAACAGAAGTGGCTGGAAAGAAGGGAGGGACTTCAATAAATTGAGTCTGGGATTTTCAATGCTCACGCAAAATTCATGCGAGAGCATGACTACCCCTTGGATTGTCAAGAGGCGACCCGGCAATTAGAAGGTAGTACTTATAGTAAAGAGTTAGAGCGCCCACGTCACGTTGCAGAGATAGAGGGTCGAGAGAGAAGTTGGAAAGTAGGGGACAGTTAATTTATGTCTCTTAGCTTTAGGACTCCAACTCTGTCCTTAATAGAAAGGGGTGAAGACCGGAGCCCCCAAAATGGGAGAAAAGTACTCAAAACAAGCGCGAATAAGGCCCTTTATATAAATAACTGGTAGTAGCTGTGCAGAGCAAAAAAATTCCCACAACAGTCTAAAATGAACTCCCAGTTTCTTTGAGGCTAACTTAGCAACCATTTATCCCACTGGTTTTCATGAGTGTTTCCAAAGATAATTTTATTAGTTTATAGTCAAGGCTCAAGGATGTTTATTTTTGTTGAGTCAACAGTGAAGAACGTTTAAACCGTACGAAAAAAATATAGGAAAGTATAGGAGGTGTTTTTTGAGAGGGAGATGCTAAGAAATTGAGTTTCAAAGGGTTGAATTTCACAAGGTTGTGGCGGGTCGGCCACCACCGGGAAATCCCCATCCAAGGATCAGCTAAAGAACTAGATATCAGAAATCTGAAGACTGAGAGTGCAACTCTAGACGCAAAAGAGGAGCCCAAGACTATAACTGAATGGATCGAATGGAGATATTATTCTGTTAGTTGTAAAAAGAAATAGACCACAGTAGAATTTATTCTTGCTCTGGCAAGAGATCTGAAACCACAGTGTGTACAATTCGGAATATTATAAATCAGTTAAAAATAGTAGTGAAATGCTGCTAGGTACATAACTGATGGTATACAATAAGAGGTGAATATGAAGACTACGCTTACATAAAGCAGAAATTAGGCTGAAAGTTAGAGGAAGCAGACCAAAAAAAATAAGAAAGAAAAATATGAGATCTCAAGTAAACTACAAGAAAGTAAAAGCAAAAGAATGGTGAGAGACAATGCGAAAAGAAACCCATACAAAGGACCACATAGAGGAGATTAGAGAAGTAGGCGTAAAGAAAAATTGGCACTGAACAAATCAGTTGTTAGTAAAAAGGCCTATTAATGGATATCACATTTCTCGACATAGAAATGCCTAACCAATACCCAAGTAATAAAACCTTTTCCCATAGTATCTACAATTACATATCAACAAACTTAGGCTAAAAAAAAGGAGTGACAGAAACAAAAAGACCATATATGAATCCACCAACAAAAATACGATAATCAAGATAAATATTTAATTATGATAGATATATGTCTACACAATAGTTGACCAATCAGAGACCATCGAATATCTTGAGAAGTTAAAAAGGCCATCACCTGAACTATTTTAGGTAACGTGTGCAAAACTCCGTATCCAATCAACAAAAAAAAAAAAAAGGGAAATAAAACTGAAAAGAACTTCAAAGAGAATCCAATGAAAAAAAAGGATTAAGTTAAAGAAACAGAATTATTATTAAAACGATTCTTAGAAATACAAAATAACAAAAAGTGAAAAAGAGCAAAAAAAATATATAGGAAACAAAGCCTCAAGAGTAAAAATATAAGAAAAAAAAAAAAAAAATAAAAAAAAGAGAAAAAAATCAAGAATATTAAGGTCATATTTTCGAGGGAAAATGAAAAAAGGTAAAAAAATGCAAAAAAAACAAACAACACACTATTTTATGCAGCACATCAACACACACCAAACAAAAAGAAATCAAAAAGCTATCACTCGATACAACTGAAAGGGAAAATAATTATGGATAACAAGAGACATTAAGGATGACAAAAAAAAAAAAAAAATTTAAAAAAAGAAGATAACTTATTTTAAAATAATACAAAAAAAAAACAACAAAAATTTTAACCAAAATGCAAACAAGAGAAAACAAAAAAAACTGAAAAACAAAAGTAAACTCCGCAAGAAACGGGAGACAGGGAGCCAATCGGGGAGAGCCACCATGTCCCTCAGAATCATCCGGGAGAGAAATTTCGGACCATGGGGATTAGCATCACAACATAAGACAAAACACAATATCAATAAAAAAAAAAAAAAACAACTGCAGGAATCCTAACCGCAATCCACCACACACCCCTATCACCTAAAACGAACCACCTCCTCAAGAAACTGAATTCCCACTCCTACCCCAGAACGCCCCCCCACGCGCACGAATCACCGACAAGAAAAATAAATAACCCCCTATTATCATATAAAATAAAAATCAAAAAAAACAGAAAACACAAAGGGAAGAAAGTAAATCTCAGTAAAAAAAAAATCAACCAAAAAAATAATTGATTGAAAAAAAAATAATATAATAAAAAAAAAAAAAGAAAGGCAATCAAAAAAAAGGAGACTCTCAGCTGAAAAGACAGAAAAAAAAAAAAAAATTGAAGAAAGAAAAAAACAACAACACAAAAAACGATCCCCGAAAAAATAATGAACAAAGGAAAAAAAAAAAAAAATAAAATAGAAGAAGGAAAAGAAAAAAAAGTAAGATGCCGGAAAAAAAAAATTCAGCAGTAATCAAAAAAAAAAACAACGACCGCAAATACCCTCAAAGAAAGAACCACCCCAAAAAAAACAAAAAACAAAAAAAAAACAGGCCAACCAAACCAAAAAAAAACCAGAAACAAAAAAAAAAGAGCAATAAAGAAGTTAGGATGCGAAAAAAAAACAGACCACAATAAAACAACCGGGAAAACAAAAAAAACAAACAGGCCAACACAGCAACAAAAAGTCAATCGTCTGAGATCAAATAAGCACCTCCCATAAGTCAACAAAGTGAAGAAGAAGAGTTAGCTACAGAAAGAACCGTACAGAATGAGAACACACTATACGTAGAAGGCCAACGTTAAGGCTCCGACTTTTTCAAACAAGTTATTATAGAGATGTTTATTGGCAAAATAAGAAAAGGAAGGCAACAGAAAATTTTGGGTTAAATAAAATACAGATAGGAGAGAACCAAGATAGAGTATGTCGCACCATTTACTTTTAGTAAAAAACGCATGCGTCTTAGCCTGTCATAATTAATAGAATCTACTAGCTCATATGTCATTCCTCGCATCCTGAGTCACGAAGTTAGACTCGCATTTATATATCAAAAGAAAAACATTCAAAAATATCAGTAAAATATCCACCGATACGCAATAGTCTATCTCTCTCTATCTGGAATAAAAAAAAATGAAAAAGAAATAAAAGCATATATATATCTAATATTCACCCATCGAACCATGAGATAATAGACTGATTGATAAGATAACAGAATTAAAGTGTGAAAATATGTGAAAAAAAATACATACTCGATAAATCACAAAATCTCTAATCGATACAGACTACTCTACAACTTAACAAGCCATAGAAAAAAGAAGTGATCCGTAAGACGTACAATAATACTAGAAGACAAAAAAAGACAAAGAAAATATATAAAATGCTAATAATGTAAGAACAATATAAAAGAACGTAAAAATAAAAATTCAAAAAATTATAAATAAAAAAAAAAATAACAATAATGATCAAAAAAACGCCAAATACTACCCACAAACAAAGCCCACAAAGCACAAAAAAAAATAAATTAAAATAAAATAAAAATAAATATATAAATAATAAAAAAAAATAAATAAATATAAAAAAAATATAAAAATAAATAAAAATTAAAAAATAATATAAAATAAATATATTATAAGAACAATAATAAACAACATCAACTCAATACTACAATACTAATATAATAAAACAAATATAACCCTCTATACACCCATATATATATATATAAAACACCACCACCACCTCAAATCAAGTCAAAATAATAATAATATTACCAATAATAATTTATATAAATTTCTACCACTAGCGTAATATTTAACACACAAATACTATTATATATATATATACAACATATATAACACATAACCCCCTCCTCACCCACTCAACTATATATATACAACTAACACAGTAATATAAAAATCACAATACAAATAATAATAACCAAACCTATATATCATACACCTAATAATATAACTAATAAAAAAAAACACTCATCATATACTAACTCACAAATACACATAAATTAATATAAGCACTAGTTACCAAAAAATAATAAATCTGTAATCAATAAAACCTAATACCATAATCCAATTACTAGTTCAATAATATATAATAACACACTATCACAAACCAATTATATATACGATATAAATCACTCATTCAATATACAGTTTCACAGGCATTATATCTAATAATATTTAATAAGTTTTAGATTAAGATAGGTTAGGTTAGGTATAGGTTAGGTTATAGTATAAGGTTAAGGTAGGTTATATAGTTAGTTTAGGTATAGAGTAACTTACGTATTAACTAAAACCATAAAACCTAATAACCTAAAATGACAAAAACCTAAACAAAAATTTGAAAGTAAAATAACCTGACAACATGAATAAGTGAAGTGATTAACTTATATTATTAAAATATAAAATATATATAATATATAAAATATATATAATATAATATATTAATATATATATATAGTTATATATATATATATTTAATTATAATATATATAATATATAAATCTATAAATAATATAATATAATATATATAATTTAATAATAATATATATTAAAAATAACTCCAAATAATAACAATAATAAACACTTAAAAAATTATATATAATATATATATATATATATATTATATTAATATTAATATATATATATTATATATATTTAAACATATAAATCAATAAATAAATTAATAATAAATAATAAAAATACATATAAATTACTAATAAAGACCTTGTTACTACAAATAATAAAATTATATATAATAATAACTATATAATTAATATAATTTACTAAAATTACTAAATAAATAAACTAATATATATAAATAATCACTAAATATACAATAATGATATAACATAAATATAATATATTAATATTATAATAATATAAATAATAATATATATAATTATATTATAATATTAATAATAAAATACTAATATATATATAAATATAATAAATATACTTATTAATAAACTAAATAATACACCTTATTCCATCAGAGATACTACATATTACATATTAAAAAAATAATATACTTAATAATAATCCTATATACATAATATATATAATAAGTATAATTATATTATATAATATAAATAATTATATAATATATAATACATACATATTATATACCATACAAATATATATTATATTAATATAATTTATTATAATAATAAAATATAATACTCAACTATATATATAACAAGTAGACAATTACTATATATTTACTATATTAATAAATAATATATAATATATATATATATAATACTATTAAAAAATATACTAAATATAAAATATATAAATATAATTAATAATAAATAAGTATATATAAAATATATTATATATATAAAATATACTATAATAAATAAAAATATATTAAACATACACAAAAAAAACAATTAATATACACCATAAAAAAATAAATAATATAAACCTAAATAAAATAAAATACTATAATTATAATACTACTAAATATTTTTATTAATTATAATAAAGTAATATATATATATATAACATATATAAAATATAATATATAATAGATAAAAGTATATAATTAAAAAAAAAATCCAGTACCTTATAATAACTAATTTAAAAATATTTAAGTATACTAGAAGTTTCAAAACAGATAGAATTATAATTAGATAAAATAATAACTAAACTATTTAATAAATAACCTAACACCAACTTATATAAATAAAAAATTAATATATATTATAAAGAATATAGAATATCTGTTTCATCCTTTGACAGTTATAATTAATTATATTTACCCTTTTATATAAACCTAAATTATCCTAATATATAATTTAAAAAGACGTGTCTCAAACAATCTAAAAAAAAATAAATAAATAACATAAAATACTCTACAATAATATATAAATAAAACACACAAAAAAACTATATGTACCAACTCTTATATTATCAACAATAACACCAAACTTAAAACCAAAAAATATAAAATAAAAAATAAATAATTATATATATATAAAATTATTTATAATAAAATATATATAAAAATATATATAATAAATTAATTATATATTAAGATATAAAAAATTACAAAATAAGTATAAATAAGAATAATTTACATATGTAAATATAAAATATATAATAAATTACAATATAATATACACAATACAAAGAGTGTATTCTATACATGCATAATATTGTAAATATATAAAAACAAAATTATATAAATATGTAATAATTATATTATTAAAAATAATAATTAAATAATTAATAATTATTTCTTATTAAATGTAGTTTTTTCTTAGTTACGATGTAGACGCTAGAATTATCAATTACAATATTCATATAAAATAATAATATTATATTATAATACATTAGACCATGTGGAGACGATTTTCCCAAAAATTTCCAGCGATGCCAGTATTTCCGATTCACATTCCGATACCAGTCAAAAAGTGCCGAATTCGATTCCGATATTCCGATTTTCCGATTTCGACATTTTAATAATATATATAATAAAATATTATTATATTAATATTATAATTATAATATAATAATTAATAATATTAATTATAAAATAATAAATATATAAAAAATAATAAATATTAAAATAAATAATATTAAAAATAAATATATTAATAAAAAAAAAAATATAAATATATAAATAATAAAAAATAAATAAAAAACCTACCATAAAACCACTAAAAATTTAAATATATATTGTATCCAAATAATAAAAATAATAATAATAATACCTACTATTTCCAATGGAAACATAAAATTTTGCCTACACCAATCAACTAATTCCTGCTACATATATAACCTATATCTCACCTCAAATTGAAAAATATTATAGGAAATATACTCTAAAAATATATTAATATCTTTGGTATGTTTTAAAAAGGGATAACTTTTATTTTTATCCCTATACTTTTTTGTATACCACTGAAAATAATAAAAAATAGGCAATTATTTAACAAAAAAATCCAATCCAAACTAACAATAACCAATTTTTCCTTTTTTTTTTTTTGTTTAAAAAAAAAATACTTATCCTAAATTTTACTAAAATAGTAAGATATTCAAGCAAAAATTAATAAATTAAATTATTTGTAGTTATAAAATCATGACTCAACACAGGAGATAATAATAATAAAACATTTAAACATATTAATCTTACCGAATTTACTGAGTCATCCGATTTTTTATAGAATAAGAGAATAAATTGATTCCTCAACAATTCTGAGAAGATCTTTCACTTTCCACGGAAAAGGGGGAAGAGCTTAAATATTTTCTAGCCATAGGCACATCTCCAAAATGCTGAAAGGTTCCCTTTTTTCGATTACCACCATTGTAAGGGACTTCTGAAATTTATTAATGTTTACATATTTTCTTTTAATAATTGGTTAGATTTAATACTACTAATAATACTAACAGCTTCAAATTTTTTCCAAGTATTATGTGTCACTCTCCTTGGGAATGAGTTCTTTTGTTCTGATTTTCTAAAGTTCTTTTTTCTCTTTAAATTCCGCGTAAACTTTAATCTATATCTCTTCAAAACTTGAAGTTTTAAAACATATCTATCTTTCTAGTTATCACTTTTTTCGCCACCAACAACAAATCTAGTTGAATTACTGATAAGAACCACATAAGTACCCTTCCAAATACGTATTTCTTTTTCTCATGACATCTTTTCTTACAAAAAAAAAGTGCAAATCATTTTCATAATTTGGTGCATATATGGTCCATCGGCCATTTGAATTCCTTTGTGAGGCATCAATCATGTAAACAAATATGGTTAAATCAGTTAAGCTGTAAAAAACTGTTTTCACCTTTCCAATTAATTTACAAAACTATATCTACGCACATCAATTATGCCTAAGATATATCTTCCACTTTTATTCATTGTATATAATTACATCCTCAAGTGTGGCATTATGTTAAATTTTAAAGACGTAGGATCACGATATTCGGTTAGCAAGCACAAGATTCTTATCAGATAAAGTAAATGTCTGAATCTATTTTTTAACTTGAATTTCCAATGCCTAGATACATGTATAGATCCCAAGTCCC
>JABUQX010051704.1:0-48145 GCA_015478945.1 Trachelipus rathkii | reverse complement strand
ACAACGCCAAACACTTATGAATCATTTATACGGAGGCTCCATTGAAAACGAACTCCTAATGAACCCTTTAGACCATTTCATGAATAATGATGGTTCGGATATAGAAGAATATCCATATAGTTTTGATGATTCAGAGGTGCAAGAGCTAGAATATTCTATATTAACTCCAATCGTAGAGATAATTGAAGAAGAACCAGAAGACACAGTTGTAGTTATAGAAGTATTTGGAGAGGAAGATTTAACCCTCTAATCGGTGAACATCAAAGAAATATAGGAATATTTAAACAAGAAGCAAGGTCAGAAGGAATGCAAGAACAAAACAAAATAACACAGTGTGTAAAACAAGTACAAATGGATAAAAAAATAATAGTAAATACATTTAAGAAATTAACTCATTTTATTTAATGTGATAAAAAAATAGTGTTGAGAAAACATTCCTTGAGAGGGAGAACAACAAATATATAGATAAATTTTTTGGTTAAAAAAATAAATAAAACTTGTATACCTGATTAAAAGTGTAAACATAAAACATGACAGATATTACCCATCCGTCTAATAAATTTCTTTTATCTTTTTTAAATATTTTTAGAAAATCAACTTTTTGTTATGTTGTTCGCGCGCAGTTTCTTGAGCCACCTTATCTTAATGTAGCAAACAAGTTCCTTACCAGATATCGGATTTAAATTCTACAAATTCTAGCATTAGAAGCCATTGTTATAATAGTTTTAAATAAAAACAATTATAAAATATATTGTTTGACAACAAAGTCACTTCTTAACGCATGAACGCAATCATGTTTTCTACAAAAAATTTCAAAATTTCTAAATTTGCTCACACTGATACACGCAGGAAAACAAATTTCCTACAACAAAATCACAGATATATATATATATATATATATATATATATATATATATATATATATATATATATATATATATATATATATATTATATAAAATAATATATATATATATATATATATGTATATATATATATATATATATATATATATTATATATATATATATATATATATATTTAATTATTATAGGTTTAATATTGCTTTAACAAATTTGCGAAAATAGTATTTTTGACCCTAGACCCAAAGAGAGTAAAAATCGGAGATTTCGAAAATTACCATTTTCGCTCCGCGCAACTTTGTAAAAATTTTACTCCTTTTCTGTTTTGAGAAAGAAGTAAGGCTAATAAAAATATTCCACATAACCAATTAAGAAGAAATTATGAAGAACAATGTTCTTTCCTCCAACAGACCAGAAAAAGAGAACATATTATTTCATTAGTAAATATTGATATTTTAAATTAAAATAATATCCAAAATAAATATCGGATTAATAGAATGTAATCCTTTAGAAAAAAGGAAGGTTTCTAAAAGAAAGAACCTCTAAAACCTTTTTAAAACTAAATAGAAAAGGACGTTTTTTTTTCAAAAGAATAAAAAGAACAGTCAATCATGAAAAATATCAAGAAGAAATTGATATTTTCAAATATAACCTCTTAAGGACCAAAATTCATCTTCTTTAGAATTATTTAGATTAGCTTAAGGAAACAGATAAGAAGTTAATTACCGATTCAATATTATAAGAAGAATATGTTAAATTTATTTAGATTAAAATTGAAATTCAAGAAATCTAGATAGAATACTAGATAATATTTTATTTTAGCAAATTTTAAAATAGAACTTTGAAGAAAATTTGAAGTTTGAAAACAAACTTTAAATGACATTTTTTTTCATTTTCCTTATATTTTTAGGAAATAAATTTGAATAACCAGTTTTTTTAAAGATATACCAGACATCCTTTTCACTAATTTGCAAAAGAGTTTAGCAAAAACGCTCAAATCATCGAAGAATGTAAGCGATATCAAAGCTTACATCTTAATAATTTTTATTCTTCATAAATTTTTCAAAAAAAGCTCATTGGTTGACAAAAGTTTTGCAGAAGGTTTAGGAGAATAAAATAGGCATTTTGCAATTTATAGAAAAAGCTGAAATATCTCTTGAAATATTCCATGAACCATGAATTTTTAGAAAAGCATGATAAGACAAATAGGTGCTTAATCATGTAACATTGATAAAAGATGTTTATTTATTAATTATTTATTAATCAAATGTTAATAAATAACATATTTTCTTATTCCTACATAGTTTATAGGATAAGCAAAAGAAAGAAAATAATGAATTTTTATTCAGTTAAACCTTCAGAGTTTCACCGGAAAAGAAACCTAGGTTAACATTTTGAAACAGATGGTTCCAAAGAAAAGATAAATAGTTTTCTTTAGTTTTAAGTTTCAAGAGATCATACTATCAGAAGAGATATCTGATAAGAAAAATATAACATCAGAAATTAACAAAATGAAGATTAAAAAGACATCTTGGATTGCGATTCAAGGAAGACAACCTGCAAAAGAAAGAATTGGACACCTTTTTAGATAGGAACCTCTTCATTGATAGCTTTCAAGAACTCTAGTACATTGACATTTTGTTCACCATTCAAAGTAAGTTTTCCTGTTGCAGAAGTTAAACAACCTTTGACCCCAGATAAGAAACAGAATTTACTTCTAAATGAATCTGGACACTTCACTGAAAAGTTAAATGGAAACCAAGCAGCCTATCCTTGATTAAGAGGAAGATAGGATAAGTATAAAAGAAAGAAAAAAAAGGTTCTTTTATAAATGTACTAGCACAGAAAAAGTTAGTAAAGGTCAGAAGTTGTGATATTGGACAACAATATGGATACAAAACTTTTAATAGTTCTGTTAGAAGAATACATACAGAATCATTCGAGATCTCATCTGTGAAAAAAAAAGGATAGAAAATCCTTACTATTTTCAGAATTCGGTAATAATTAGGAATTTCAAACATGGGTTTGAGAGGAATTGACCAATTATTTGCCAGAAATTCTAGTAAACTACACAGGAATTGTAAATCTGCAGTGAAGATTTTACAAGGAATATATACCGTTGGTTGCTACCTTTGAGAAACTCGACGATAAGTTAGAAAACGTAATGAAACTTTTCATTTAG
This sequence comes from Trachelipus rathkii, assembly GCA_015478945.1. Classification (NCBI taxonomy): domain Eukaryota; kingdom Metazoa; phylum Arthropoda; class Malacostraca; order Isopoda; family Trachelipodidae; genus Trachelipus; species Trachelipus rathkii. The sequence goes on along the minus strand of JABUQX010051704.1, from coordinate 45,102 downwards.
GTTTAAAGAAAAGCCTCTTTAGGCAATATAATTTATAACATTTACTTAAGTAACTTTTCAGGTAATAAGGAGAGTAGGAACTCTGATTTTAAGCCCAATTGCTGCCATAAGGGTCGAAAGGTGTGTTTAAAATCACTTGTGTTTTCTATTTCTCCATAATGAAAGAGTAATTAGTGAGTGTGTTTAAAAACCACTTGTGTTTTTATTTTAATAAATAATGAATTGCCATAAATGGTAAAGGGTTAAGATAGCCCGAAAATGGAAAATAACAGACCTAACAGGAATTTATCCTGGCAAGGACAATGTTGAAAAGTTCATTCATTGAACAGAGATTATAATATAAACCTTCAAATATTTAATAACTTAGTTGGAAAACAAGAAACAAAAGATTATAACTGTAAAGTTTTAAATTTGCTGTGGAAATGCCTTCTTCTCTCAGACACTCAGAAATGTAGAGACTTTATAGTAAAGGCCTTCTTCTCTCAGACACTCAGACACTCAGACACTCAGAAATGTAGAGAACTAATAATGAAAACTGATTTCGTAAAGAACCGTCAGAACAACAAGAAAAGAAATTAAATCTTCAATTTACAGAATTATTACAGAAACCCATGGAAAATTATATGTTATTTATCAGAAAAAAATAAATAACACATATAGCTATAATTCATATTGTTACAGAAACACATTGAAAGCTACCTGGAACCATCAGGAAAAAATAAAATAAACACATATAGCTATAATTCGAAGTGGTGAAGAGAACAGATTTGAAAGACATAGGAAATTTATCAGAAATATAAAAACATAGAGTTAGGATCATATTTATTGAAGAAATATGTTTAAAAATTATCTTTTATATTTTTATATAATAAAAATATATTTTATATATGTATAGGATAGAGAACCATACATATTTTACAGAAGATTATTTTTTACATTTTATATAAAAAAAAATATATTTTATATATGTATAGGATAAAGAACCATACATATTTTACAGAAAATTAGCAGAAAAATATAATAGAAAATTCATATATTTTAAGTGAAGACTTTAAAAGAAACATTGTAGAAACAGATACTAACATATGTTTCAAACATATGTCATCAAACAGATACTAACATCTGCTGGTAAACAGATACTAGCAAGATTGTTAAATTTAGAAAAGAACAACCAGATTATCCTGGCAAAAAAAATTGAATGTGATATTCGCAAACAGAACATAAAACTTCAATTTTGTTCTAGAGAAGAACGTATTGATTCAGGTAAACAGAAACCAAACAAAAAACTTTAAATTTGTGTCTAGAAATGTTCGAAGAATGTTAAGAGACAGTCACAATACAAGACCTATGGAAAGAGTCTTGCTGTTCCCTTCTCATTGATGACAAGAACCTAGATTACAGAAGAAAGTTAAAACATTAGAATAAATTTATTCATTAATAGATTATTAGAACAGAAAACAGAAAAATAAATCAGAATAAATCATATTTCCTAATTAGGAAAACATATTGAAATATTTTATTAGTACAGAAAACTCTAGGAAAATATAATCCTGTTTTTTTCCTAAAAAATCTCTCTTGATAGGACGAAAAGCCTAAAATTGTGACAAAAATATTTGGTTTTGACCAAAAATGTACATAAAGTCTACCTCAGAATTGTAACTAAGAGATTTGATGAACCGAGGTAGTGAAGACTTGTAAATTTAAAATTAGAAACTTGAAAATTTAGGTGGAAAAAATGAAAATATTGAGAATAGAAGAATTGAGTAATTGAAAACTGAAGATTTGAACATAGCAGTTCTCCATAAGATTCTCAGTAAATTCCACCAATTACCTGAAACTAAAGTGCCTTCTTATACATTATTGGAGGTCACAGTCATTGTAAAATAAGTGGATGAGACCGTCATTTTAATGAGTTTCCTATTTACAAAACTCATATCAAAGAACACTTGAAATTGGTTCTTTGAAAATGATTATTCGGATAGAACATATGACATAAAAAACATGTGATCCTAACATGGATAACCTAAATAGTTCCTATTTAATATTAAGAAAATACAATGGAATATTAATTGGACAAAGAAGATAAAGAATGAACATTTCTCTTCCAATCTTACCATTTAATTATCTTTATTCAGGTTTATTGTAAATAAAAACGTTTTTTGATAAATTTAAAACTATGAATTTCAGTTTAAACACGATGACTGAATCCACTAGAATTAAAATAAAATTTATAATTAGGATATCCCAGAATATACAGTCTCGTCATCACTCTAACAGATGATCGGTAGACCCGATAGGACGGTACTCTATGCAGAGCCTATCATCCCGTTTCCATATCAGACAATTATAGTATTCATCTGTATCACGTGTTCATCCAGGACACTTCATCTTCTCTCGATAACTCCCTCTTCAGACTCTCTAGTATATGAACACAACGACGATACTCCATTATAGCTCATATAAGCGCAGCGTCTCATCACATCACTATATATCAATCGATATGATTGAAGGATTCTTCAAAAGAACCTCATTAGATCTTGGCGAGGTCCGAGGATTGTAACTCCAAGGATTATAATAAAGAGAAAAATGTTATCAACATCCAGATTGTAACTTCAAGAGTTACAAAACAGAAGCGAAAGAATAAATTTCCACTTAGGTACTGCCACGTGATCCTTCCTAGAAATCTAGGCTAGAGAATACCTCATAATATATATCTCAGTACTAACTCTCCAATCAGAATGTCATAGCATCCCTCACATCGACTCTCAGATTATGATTTTAACTTCCAAGACCATTAACTCTAGTATGTGTATACAAAAAAAGAAATTTGTAAAATATATTATATAAAATAAAACTTTACACATTTTACATTCTTTTTTTATCTATAGGCTCTGTAAGTCTCATTATCTCCAAAACACTTCTACATACATCTTTCTCGTCATGCTCTTATCATATTTATTTGTTTCTCTCTAAGTGATTTATATTTTGATTTATTTAGAATTTCTAATTATTAGCTGGAAAATTTTTTTTGTCCACTTTTCTATTCTCCCGCGCTAAGGAAGTGTTACCTCTAATTATCTCGGAGTGGCTTAAATAAAGCAGTAAGCACAGATCGAAAAAACATTTTTTTTTGGAACGATATTTTTTCATGTAACTTATTTTTATTTTTTTTGATTTTTATTTCAAAAGAACTATCGAGATATCTAAAATAATCATATGATTATATCAGAATTTTCCGTGATTTATTTGAGATTTAATAAAATAAATATAGAGACGCAACTACTCAGAACTCTTTGGTTCATGGCACATTTTAAAAGGTTATCCCATTTGTTTTAATATAGTTTATCATTACTCATGTGTATCTTTATTTGTAATCATTGAAGGGATTACACATTACTCTAACGACATTACTATTTTATTTCATTTTATAGCCTAGCTCGTGTATATGGAAATTTATACAAAAGCTGCACGTGAAGTTAGATTTAAATATTTATTCAGTCATATTTACAACGAATTTTTTATTTTTTAATACTCCTGCACATCTACAATTTTAATTTAACAATGCCCTAAATTTTTGTTTTAATTAAGCGAACTTGAGCCCTCTGATGCGTACTATCAATAGATATTTTTTTATTATTAAATACGCAACAGAATCCAATCTTACGTATCTTATATCCCATTTTGATGACATTTAAGCAGTTTTATTTTTCGATTATAAATCCCAGTAAGTATACTCTCTAAACACATGAAATTCACGAGTTTAGCTTTAGAGAAATAGTCTTAATTTTAAACTCTCTCCTTTCACTCTTATTATTTTACTTTCTACTTTACATATAATCAATTAACTTTTCTTACATTACTACTCATAACGTTTTATACACAACCCCAGTACTCCGATTTATTAGCCTAAGCATTTCTCCTTACCCCTTCTTCGAATACTCACTATAAAGATTACTATGCGTCGTGACATTTTACTAATACTCTTTAAGATTATTTTAAAACCTCAAACATTATCCTAGAAAGCTCAGAGTTAAAAAAAATGCTCTTTACTTGTTGATAATATTTTGCAAAAGAATATCTACAATTGCACATTACACATTATATCTTTAAATGACTTAATTATAACGTTTCATTCCCAGCACATAGTGAGACTAATCTTACTTTAACTAATTCTTACAAAGTTACTTTACAAATAATTTAAGTCGTAATTTAAAGAATACAATTACAATTCAAAACTAACTTTATAATTTTATTATAATTTTATGATTAAAAAGGCCCCAATAATCATAACCCCAAAATTATAATCATTTTAATTATTATTATATGAGAATAAGGCGACCATAAAATAAAAATATTCTTCATGTAACGTAAAGGGAACAATTAATTTAAATTTTTATAAGGGGCGATTTTACATTACACTAACATTAACCCACCGACACTAATACATTGCTTTACATTCAACCAAGTTTTTCATATAAAAACTGTCATATTAAAACTGTCAGCCCTACCATACTGTCATACAGTCCAGAAAACCCATTCTTTTGACGTTGGATTGTTTGAGTAGTAGATATGGGGACGCCTATGATTATTATCGTACTGTCCAACAATAAAAAGGAACAATGGTTTACACTTTACCTTTAACCAGTATAAATACAAATTACAAACATCGCTTTGCTTCTTAATATGTTTACAAATTGTAAATGTCTTACCATACTACTGCTTTACAAATTGCTTGCTTATTAATATTTTTCTCAAATTACTTTGGGTATGACTTCCCATTAATTATTTTGTTATGTATTTTGCTAATGTTTTAATTAATCTATCTAAGTACTACTAAAAATACTTTAATGTACCTTTCGTTGTAATTTTTGTTGAACCTAGACTGTAAAGACAAATCTTCTGTATACATTTGCCTTCTTACATTGTGACCGTAAAACATCTCTTTTCTTCTTACTAAATCATGGAATTGATCCAGAAGACCAATAGAATTAAATAAATAATCTTAACTTCATTTCATAAAGATGTTAACATTCAAGAATTTTAATTAAAAAACTAAATTTATTAATTTATACCAAGTTTATCTAATCAGATTAAAATTTAAATTGAATAGAAACCAAATTTTAAAGTAGCTTTGGCTTCACCTACCATTAGCTTTAAATGATCAAATATTATATTCTAGCCTTTAAATTAAGATGAATTAAGTGCAGTTTTAAGAAACCATCCTGGTTCAATTTCCGGGAGTGGAGATAATGTTGCAATAATAGAATATTGAAATAAAAGACATTAAATTTTATTTAAGTCTATTTAGCACTTCAAAATTTCATCTTGTTTTGGTCTCCAGGACTCAATCGGCACCATGATATCATAATATTGGGTAACATTGTTTATCAATCTGAACACTTTTATGTTCTTTAAAGCTTAGCTTTGCGCTTTCCGACCAACAAGAAAATATGATATGATTTTCGTAAGACTCCCCGAAAGACCCCAAAGTAAAAACCCTATGAGAACAACCCCGAACCTAAAATCTAAGGGATGATTCACTGTATCCCCGAAACCCCTTTTTAAGATACTCCCCAGAGAGAAACAGAGAAAGAGAGAGATCGTGGAGGGAGAAAGGAAGAGAGAGTGAGGGACTAATAGGTTTTATAAAGGCTTACAATCTTAGAATCATTACTAGTTGGAACTAAGGGACCAGGGAATAACAAGCTTTAGGCTTGGAACAGTTGTGACTTTTGAAATAGGATTCAGTTTAGAAAAAATACTTAAAGAGTTCCAAAATATCGTTAAAATAGTTACTTAACATTGGGGGAAAAAACCTTGATGCTCAGTTGTATAGTAATGAGATATATATAATACTACTATATTAATATATATATATATATATATATATGATATACACTATTTACTATATATAATATATACTATATTATTATATTATATATACTATATATATATATTATATATATTATATATACTATATATATATATATATATATATTATACTATACTATATTTAATATTAATTACTATATACTTTTATATAATATATATATATATATAATATATATATATAATCATATATATATACTATATATGTATATGCATCTTATTATATATAATAACAGAGTAGCTTTGCTATATTATTTTCATTTTTATGTTTTTCTTTCTTTAAATATCAATAATTACAACACAAAACGACAGGGAAAGACCAAAACAGCCCAATGTTCAAATATCAGCTGTAATTACTCCGGAATTTCTTGGTGGCGTAAGCCAAAAGTAAATTATCGACATTGTTAAATTATTATAATAAATATTTAATAAAAAGTTATTATATGATCTCTTTAATCATAATGATTAATTTATAATGAAAACAATTATTACTTCATCATATTATGACTATTGATGGCAATGACAATGTTTTTCTTTTAGAAGAATAATAACAATCACAATAACAATAACCCAATACTAACCCAATATTGTCAATTGGTATCAGAATAATAATAATACTAATCAATTAATAATAATAATTAATAATAATAATAATAATAATAAAATAATAATAATTAATAATAATAATAATAATAATAACTTAATAATAATAATAATAATAATTAATAATGATCTACTATTAATAATACTCATAGTAATAATAATAATAATATATAATAATAATAAATTGTATATTAAAGGGCTTTCTTCGATTTTACAACTTTACATCCTTTAATAATTAATAAAAATTAATTCTAACTTTATAACTTTTATATCAGTTGTTTTTAATTATTTATAATATAATTTTTATGTAATTTTTTAATATAATTTGATTTTATATATAATTTTATGAATATCATTTGAATGATCATGACATTATATATATATATATATATTATACTATATATATATATACTATATATACTAATATATATTATATATACTATATATATATATTATACTATATATATATATATATATATAATATATATACCTATATATATATATATATATATAATATACTATATATATATATATAAATATTTTGCCTTAATATGCTATTGCTGTAAGATCCCATGAAAAAATATAAATATTGAATTTTCCTTGTTTAAAGTAAAAACTAATCATCTAATATAATATATTTTACTAATTACTAAATTTTAACTAAATGATTATTTATATTTATACTACTTATAATATTTTTTTTGTTTTTATCCCTGTATTTTAAACCCGTCCATAAACTTACCTTTTAAAGGTTCATGTGACTATCTTTTGATGTTATTTGAATGGGGGAGTAAAATTTGGAAAATACCTAGCGTTTTTATTTACATTACCAACGAAGGTCCAATCGGTATTGTGATTGGAATACAGTTTCGAAACAGTCATAATAATTCGGACGAACTCTTGACACACATACTTATATATATAATATTATATATATATATAATATATATATATATATATATATATTATATACTATATATATATATATATCTCTATATATCTATATATATATATATAATTATATCTTTTCTCTTCTTCTTCTTACTCTACTCTTACGTTATATATATATAATAATATATTTAATTAATATATTAAATAGTATAGATATATATATATTATTACTATACATCTCTCAGCTATATTACTAAATAATGTAAGTATATAATTCTTTGTGTTAATATATTATTTTATAAATTTTAATTTATATATATAAATTATTTGATATATATTAAGTTATTATTATAATTATATTTTATTATTATATATTAATTATATATAAATGATTATTAATTTATTATATATATAATTTATTTTATTAATATTTTAATAATTTAATTATTATTATTAAATTATTATATTATATTATATAATTAATTTATAATATTATATATTTATTAATATTATATATATAATATATTATACATTATATAATTATAACCAATATATATATATATAATATTATAATAAAATATAAATTTTTGATTTATTTATATATATTAATGTCATTTTATATTATATATATTTTATAATATATTATATTATATATATATTTTTATAATTATAGTTAATAATAATATATGTAACTATCAAAATAATTAGTTAATTTATTATATTAATATATAATAATATAATAGAGATTTATAGATTATATATTAATTATTATATGATTTAATAACTATTAATTACTTTTAAATATTTAAAATATTATATCAAAATTAATTTATATAATATATTTAATACATGTGTGTTATAATTTATATATATTTGTACTATTAATAGAATACTTCTTCTATATAACCCTATAAACTATTAGTATTACTTTATTCTTAATATAATTATAGTCTAAATTTAGAATAAATTTTGATTTAATTATTTAAAATAAAAAAAACTATCTGTTTAATAAAATTAAATCTTACCTCAGTTATAATAGTTGATTTCTTATTAACTAGGTTTATAATACCTTTTAATCAATCATGTTTAATTAAGCTATTATACCGATATCTAACGCGTAGTTAATTAAGGTCGTGGGAACTATATATACAATATCAAATCAAGGTTCTTATTATAATATATTTTTTTATTATTAAACTTCTGCTATAAATTGAATTATAATTATTTATATTTACATTTTAATAATTATATTATTATTAATATATTATATTAATTTATTAATTATTTTATTAATATTATAAGTTATATAATTACATTTAAAATATAATAATTAATTATAATTTATAATTATATTTAGAAATTAATTAAATATTATTATAATTATTATTATATATTTTAATATTATACTAATTACATAATTACTATATTAATTATTATTTAGAATTATATTCAAAAATAAAAATTTTTGAAATATAATTTACTTTACGATAGTAGTTTTAGGAAGAAGTTTAAGATTTACTTATTATAACTTTAATTTGTAGTAATAGAATATATTTAATAATAAAAATAATAAAAATATAAATGTTTTTTTTATGTAATTACAATAATAAATAGTCATATTATATAGGCAAATATCATAGAATATATAAACTATTAATTATTATTGAATATAGTAGGCAGCTTGATAAAAAATAATATCACTCAGATAAATATTGTGAATAAAATCAGTATATTTACATCTTCAGAACATGTTCTCATTTAAGTCCTCTCTGGCGACTAGAGACTGGTAATCATATTACGTAATTCATTTATAAACGTGGTAATATTTATATTATTTAACACGAAATATTAATGATTATTAGCTTATATAAGTTATATCTTATATATCTCCATTTTATGTGCATTTGCTAAATGTGACATCAATTATATAACATAGAATCATTATTGATTATGATAAGTATCCTTATAAGGTATATAATATAAAATATAAATTATACTCACACCTAGTTATGGGTATCAGTTCGGTCTAAGTTTCCATTTAATACATTCATTCCTAAATATTATTTAAATATTAGAACATAAATATCAATTTATCAAATAGTAGTATTTAATTATTTTTAGTTATATTTTTTCACTGGTTATTTCAGAATTTAGTAAAGTACTATATATATAATATATATAAGTATTACGTATATATGTATAATTCAATAATGCCATTTTTTGAGTTAATATATTATATTCCATCTTAATATAGGTAATAAATAATTATACTGTAAGCGGCTAGGCTAATAATATAATAAATTAAATTAAAAAAACTAATCAACATTAATTACTAAATGCGCATAATCTCAATATTCATAGAAATCATGATCATCTCAAATATCTAATAAAGAATAATTCCTTTAAGCTTAACCTATATGTTTATGATTATTTTAAAAAATTTAGTTTGTATCCATGGTATATTAACCTAAAATAAAATTGTTATGACTATATCACTAATATAAGTAGTTTATATCCGTAGAAATTGTGATGTGTCAATAGGCAATAAAACATATATAGCCATATTTGTAATTTCAGCCATCAATAATTAATATGCAAATCTAATGCCATTACCTAAATACTAATAAAAATTATAGTAATTATACCTTTTTGTTATTGTGTTTCTCTATTGATAATTACATGGTATTAACCTAATAAAATAGTGTCAATATAATCTTAAATATATTACTAAAGTGTTATATACTTATAAATAAATATATAAAGATATGGGTTAAGTAATATAATAATATAATAAATCTATAATAAATAAGCTATCAATTAAGTAAATATATATTGTTAATATTATCAGCCGCTAATATCAAATTCTATATTAGTTATATATCAGTCTACAAAATAAAATATACTTAAGTAGAAATTCCTAAGTGTTATTAGTAATTGTTTTATTATTTTTAATACCATGGTAATTTTTACCTAAAATAGTTTACATATGTAATAAACAACTATAAATAGTGTTTGTATCTTAAAGTAAATGTGATACTGCTAAGTGCAAAAAACTTATAAATGTCATAATTTGGATTCAGCGCTCATTATAAAATATTCATATAGAAAATCAGTGCTCCAGTGAAATACTATTTATAGTATTATATAATAGTTTATATATTATTCTATTTAGCTTATTTATTAGGTATATGTTATATTTTTATATTTATATATAATATGATCAAATTTTTAATGTTAGGATCTATATCTATATATATTAATTATTATTAGGTATTTATTTTAATTATATATACTATACTTATAAAATATAACAAATATAATATATATATATAAGTAATATATTATTTATAATAGTGATACTAGTTGTATTATCTAAATATATCCTCTCAAAGTGTGTTCATCATTAATTTTGAGTGTCTTCGCAATATATTATAACCCTATAAAGTAATGTAGCTCTATATTACTATGTATGGCTTTAAGACATAGGGTCCCCCTAAATGAATATTCTAGTACAAAGGTACTAATTTTATAGTAGGGAGTGATTGGGGTATATAAAGTATAATATTATGGTGGGATAAGGCCTGATCCTCATCATAGTTCTCTACATCATTGAGACTATATTATCATCTCTCCAATATGTAATCCTTTCATTATCGTGGATCGAAAATTTAATACTAAAATTATATGTTTGAACTAGTACCACACCCTACCCTACCCTATCTTAAGTCAATATATAAGGTGGGCTTCTTCATATACCTCTCCAATGATATTATAATTATATATCTATATATATATAGCTATTACGTCTAAAATCCCAGGCACCCTAGTGAGTACTATTAACCTAAGGATAAATATATTATGTTATTGTTTACTCATACTACTAATAATCCATGATGAATTATACTATATATATATATATGATATATTAATTTATACTTATATTTTAATTAATATATATATTAAAATTATAATTTATTATTATAATTATTATATTATTAAATATTATATTATATATTTATATTATTATAATATTATATATTATTATATAATTAATATATTAATTTATAAGTCTCTATATATATATTTGTAGTAATAAGTTAGTTTATATATTATATATATTTCATATATATATTATTATATTATTAAAATATATATATTAAAAATATATTATTAATAATTTTATATATAATATATAATTATAATATCTGAAATATCATAGCTAATTATATAATTCTATATATTATGGTCGATCATTAAATTGATAGTAATATGTAAATAACTAGTTAAGTATAACTGATAGATAGCTATATAATGCTCTTATCTTCATACTCATTACTAATATTACTATCTCATTATCATTACTCTATTATATTCACTACTCTTCTCTCTCTCAATCCTCTATACTTCTTCTACTATCATTGTCCTTCTGTATTCGATCTACAAAGCTTCCTCCATCTTCATCTCTCTTTCATACATGTTAAGCATTAAGTATGCGAAATAAATGTACTTATAAAGTGAGTATGAAGAATCATATATGCATATATACTAAAAGAAATTTCAAATATGGTATAACAATTTATTTTTAATTTACTATTTTTCTGTGATTTTCGGATATATTTAATAATATTTTTGCCATTTTATAATTATTATTTTATAATTTCCATCATAGGTTACTTATATGCATATAATTATATATAATACTTCATTTTAATATTCGGTCTTTGCTTCTTTTGTGTTATCTTATTTTATTTGGTAATTACCCGTTTTACCCCTAGAAATCTTTATAGCCAGAATTTTGAATGTTTCAAATAAGATCTATATGAAATGAACTTGTAAATATAAAGAATCAGTAACTGTTTGGTTTCTGAACAGCAGAAAACCTAAAGTATGTATATATTACTATAAATATATATGATAATATAATATATATATATACTTAATATATATATATTATATATATATATATTAAATATATATATATATAATTATATATATAATATATATATATTAATATATTATATATATATATATATATAATATATATATATATATATATATAATATATTATAATATATTATTATATATATATAATATATATATTATATTAATAATATATTATAATCCAGCGTTTAGTTTGTCCGTCATATGTATTCTTTAAAAAAACTATTTAATGCTCAAACAGTAAAACGAATTACATTATGCTGTAAATGGCTGGTATTCCTCTCTAAATGCTAGGCTCTTGGAATAATGTGTATAAATAAAATAATAAAAATAATAATAAAATATAAAAATGATGCTACACTTACCCAAATTAAGTTATATATATATATTATATATATATAAATATTATTTAAATAATATTATTAATATATTATATATATATTATATATATATTAATATTATATTATACTATATAATATATATATATATTTAATATATATATATATATATTATATATATGTTATATATAATAATATATATAAATATATATATATATTAATATTATTAATATAATATTAATTATATATATATCTCAAAAACTACAATAGCTACAGCTCGAATAAAGAATACTATATTTGGAATAAATTTACCTGGTTAAAAAATTTCACATAAGATAAAATGCTAAAAAAAAAAATAAACCATAAAAAAAATATAAAAATAAATTGTAGTAATAATTAATATATATATAGTAAATAATGATATAGAAGAAACAAGTGAAGACATAGATGAATTAGGTTTGCAAATTACCATGAAATACTTATTCTTATTTAAATTTTGCTTTATAGGCAACACTAGAGAGGGCTATCGAGCTGCAACGGGTGAAATAACATAGGTGACTAGGACAGATATTCCATACCACCAGTATAAGAGTAGAGGGGTGGAAGGAACCCTCCGCTGAAACACCAACAAATACCAAATCAAGCGGGGTTTCCGGAGACCCTCCTCACTGGAGGGATAGGAATTAGCCACTCACCTGATAGTATTCTCCAGAAGGTACGAATGACTCCACACTCCTGCCATCTCTATGCTGGTAAGTATAATATACCTTGGCGGTATTCTATTATGATAATTAAATAATAATAATAAAATGTCCAATTTTTTAAATACCGACACATGATATTTATTATAGTATATTATATCGGAGATACCTCATATAATAAACTTGGTTACTCATTTATAATAATTGCTAGTATGTGAATCTTAGAACTGATAAATACGGGCGATAATAAAATAATATAAAACAAAATATACTTATTTTTTTTTTTACCATTTTTCCTATGTAGAAATATTTACCTGGGATATTCCAAAAATGTATATCTCATTTTTCGCTCATATGTAGGCTATTGTATTATATAGATGTATAATATATATATTATATAATATATATATATATATATGAATATATATATATATATATTTATTAAAATTTTTATTTATAATAATTATATATATATATATATATTAATATAATTAATTAATATATTATAATATATATATACATAATATAATATTATCAATTAGATGTCATTAGATAAAAAACCATTTTTAAACGCTTTTGTGCTATTAAAGTATCAAAGTACCCTTAATGTAATTAAAACTTACTTATATTATTTTAAATTTATAAAATGTTTGTTGTTTTAACAAATGATATATATTGGCTTATAATGAGTAGTACAAAACTTAATATTTATATTTTAATTTAATATTTATTTATTTTTCTCTTATTTTTTTTTTATTATTTATTTTATTTTATTTTTATCATTTTTACATATTATTCTCTTTATTAGAACAAAACTTTCAGCTTTACTGGAGTTGTTAGAAAGATTATCCTTATCTCAGACTAATGCATCTATTTCGTCTAATGTTCTAAGTATACTCATGCTAGTTAAACTCTTCATATATGATCGATTATATTGGGCCAACAACGTTGAACAATTCTTAATTGTGTATTAATTTATTATTAATTTTTTATTATTTACTAGATAACAATATGAATTATTATTCATGTTATCATTATAATTAATTATCCTTCTGTGGTAAAATGTACACATGGTGGTTATACTCTCCCAGGTTCTACTGTTCTGCTATTATGTATAGAAATCTCAATTGATATTAAATTAATGAAAATGACTGAACCAAATGTTGTATAGTATCATTTATCCTATGGTAATGTCGCAGATTAATATCATTATATTCACTAGGAATCTTCAAATTCAAATTGAATTATATTCCCGTCACTACTACGTATACTAAAGATATAATAACTCTATGATTTAGCCTATAATATATATAATATATAAATAACGAGATTTAAGTGGTAATTGTTTGTATAGTTAAATTAGCTAGCCGAAATAAATCTGCTTCGTACTCGGTAGGATTTTAACCAAGTTTTTATTCGTTTATTTTATATAACAGTTATTTTAATATTATATATATTATAATATATTAATAAATAACTAAAACAGTATATATATTTCTTATTGAGAAATGGACAATTAAATATATATATATAAATCTGTTCTTATGTACAAAATATGAATATATATTTCTATATTATATATTATATAAAATATATTTATATATATATTATAATATAATAAATTATTATATTATATAATAAATTATTAAATATAAATTAATATTATTAATTTATTAATATATATATATATATTTAAATATAATATATTAATATAATCATTATATATTAATATATATATTAATATATTATAATATTAAATTATTATATATTAAATATATAATATAATATATATATAATTATATATATATTATATATATAATAATATATATATATTATATATAAAATTTCAAAATCTTTTAATTGTTTTTATACCCTTTATATATATTATTACAATTTAAAAAAATAGAAGATAATTGAAGATTATAATATATTATATAATATATTAATTATTATATATATTATATATATATATATATATATATATTAATAGATATATATTATTATATATATATATATATATAATATATTATATTAATATTTAATATTAATATAATATATATATTATTAATATTTAATATATATTATATTAATTATATATATATATACATATATAATTAATTTATATATATATTTAATATATATATGAGGTATTATAATATTATTATATATTAATAATATATAATATATATATATATATATTAATATATATATAATTATATATATAATATATATATATATTAATATATATATATTATTAATATATATCTTACTTGGAGTACGATTATCTTATAATATATATCATCAATGCTTTGACTCGTTTGCTAATATTGACTGACGTGATATAATATAATATATAATATATATAGTGAGTAGTGATGAATAGTAGAAACGTGATATTTCGATCTTTTACAAATTTTTCATAATGTGATAATTTTCGCTAGGTTACTCTTTCTTATATTTTTTATATATAGCGAATGAAAAGAGTTATATAAATGCATAAAAAAAAAATATACATATTAATTTAAATATTAAATAAAGATTATATGTAAATATTATATAAACAAATAGTTAAAAAATTCTAATCTCAATTATATTTCTTTTCAAAGCTTTAATTCAAATTTCAAATTTAAAAATAAATAATAAAAACTTGTTTCGTCTTCATATAACGATTATACGTAGAGATTAGTGATGGTGCAATATGAATTTAGAGTATAAATTGTTTATATTTATATTTTTAGTCTATATTAGGCATCTCATTAATAGTTACCATCTCTTTATGTATTAAATGTTAATATATATTCATTAATGTTTGAGGTGTGAGATGTACTTGTTTATATCTTATAGTTTATTTAAACGTGATATATATAATTTTAATTATACATATTTGAATATATATATAATTATATATATATATATATAATATTAATAATTATATATATATATATATATATAATATATTAATATTATATTAATATAATATTATAAATATATTATATTAATATAATTATATATATTATTATTAATAATATTATATATATATATATATATTAATATATAATATATAATATATATATATATTATAAATATAATATATATACTATATATATAATATATATATTATATAATATAATATATTACATGAAGATAATAACACCTAATCGTACTCATCAGGGAGGATAGATCCACTTTATATATACTTAGGATGAGGTCGCGTGTTGTAGAAACTAACGAGGTATTTATTCGTAACGCGAGTCAAGAGACACGGTGTTATAGAATATAAAGTGAATCGCCATTACTCAAGGATGTAGTCCTATTAGTTCAGCATTCGTCCATCACCAAAGAGAGCCCTCTATGCGCACACTCCCTGGCGGACCTCGCTTGTTTTTACCTGCGAGCTTACATAATCGTGAGGCACACTGTGCAATTCATTATCGTTTTGGCTCTTATCCATAATTGAAATATCTAGATAGCAACTACAATATAAGAAATAACTCACGAATTCCCTTGCTTGGCCCACGAGAGCAAATACAGATATATGAGCGTATAATACTACTCCTGAGTATGCAGTTGAACGGTCATAGTTAGTTACTCACAGTTGAAATAACGAATTTGTCATGAAAGATCTATTAAGTTGTTTAAGGTTTTAACCAATCAGGAGAAATAATTCATACTTAAAAGTTAATTTATATCTTATAAAAGTTAACCAATTTTAGATAATATATTAATATATATATTATATTAATATATTATATATTATATAATAGATATATTATATATTAATATATAATATATATATAATATTAATTATTAATATATTAATAATTAATTAATTAATATTATACAGCTCATACATGATTAATTATATATTATATATATTATATATATTTATATATATATATATATATATATATATTAATATATATTAATTATAATATTAATATATATATATTAATAATATATATATAATATATATATTATATATATCATATATATATATATATATATATATATATATATTATATAATTTCTCTATATATATATATATGTATATTATATATTATATATATATATTAATTATAAATATTAATATTAATTCATAGTGCAAACGATAATATATACATATAATATATATATATACATAATAGGTAGTTAAATTATATATAATATATATATATTTTATTCCTATATATTAATATTATTATTATTTTATTTAAATTATATTATTATTATATATAACTATTTTTAAAATATTTTGTCATTAAATATAAATAATATATTAATAATATATATGTATATTGAGAGTTAAATAACGATAAATCTTATATAGTAATAAATATAGGTTATTCTATATATACATAAAATAATTTGTATATATATATATTTGATATAGATTTATATATTTGTATAACTCTAAAATAGTTCTATCTCAATTTGAGAATTTCAAAGATATTAATATATTTATAATTTTATATATATTAATATATATCAAGTGATTATTAAATTTATAATATATTAATTAATTGAAAGATATTTTTTATATATAATTTCATTAACATAAGTCAATTTAAAATTATATATATATAATAAGTATATATATATAATAAAGAACGTAAATTGAAATGCTTTATCTCTAAATTCTGTCATTATCAATAATAAAATTGAATTTTTTTATAATATAAATGTAGCATTTTTATATATATAAAGTAATTTACTAAGTTCGATAGTACTTAGTGATATAGTATATAACTTTGACTCTATATATACTGATCTTCATTAATATATAATTAATTATATAATCTATGTTATATATAATTATTCTCTGCCACGTCCAAATTTAGTGAGAAGTGTAATTGTATTGGATGAAGGAGAGAGAAGAGAGAGAGTGAAGATGAGAGATTGGTTAGGAGATTGATTATAGTGGGAGATGCAGAGTAATCGACGAGATGAGTTGAGAGACTCGTGGCAGTAATAGATAAAATAGTTAGGTGTGGGAGTCGCCTGTTCTAAGTGTGATTATACTTATACTCCAATAATACCTTTTTGATAATATAAAGTTATATTAATAATGTATTATATAAGTTCGTTAATAAGTATAACTAGTATATAGCTAGCCTGACTATAATTATACCATATACTTGATGAGTATATATATATAGTATACTGCCTTACTATATATTACTCAACCAGGATTATCTCACTATATAACGAGGCTAAATAAGGAATACCTTATTACTTGAGTGAATTTCGACAGTAGTACTAGCTGTCCAATATCATAATATAACCCAAGATTGATCACTCTATATGCCCCGCGTTTATAGGAAAACCTCACCATCAAATCTATACTTATAACTCCTATTAAACTACGAGCTCCACCTATTAGTAGTGTGTGTCAGATAGACCACTCGCGATACAAGTAATAATTGTTCCTACTACTTCTAAGGTAAGTATGAAAGGATATACCCCACAAGTATAGCTAAGTTCTTACAAATAAAAGAATTGTGAAAGATTAAATGGTTGGAATTCGGTTGGAAAATAGTCCCCTATTTTTATATCAATAATTAAAATTTTTTATTTTTTATTCATTCCCAAAAATATGAAATAAAATAACGGATATATATAGTATATATTAATATATAAGTCCTCCGATACCCTAAAAATTGATAACTATTTCTATATATATTGAATGTATTTTTTATACAAAAAAAATTTAATGGTACATAATATTTAATTCATAGTTTTAATTTATTTATATATTTATTTATTATATTAAAAATAGGTATATAGTTTATTATAATTGAAGAATTAACCCTAAATGCATAATTCTCAGTATAAATATATTATATATATATATTATATATATATATATATGTTATTACAAATATTATTATTACTTATACCATATATATATAAGGTTAGTATGGAAGCAAATATTTTATATATATATATATATATATTTATATATGACCCGAGAAAACTCAGGCACTTAATTAAAAGTAATCAATTAACGTGATAATAAATCAGGGGCACTATTAGTCATTTATTAAACAAAGAATAATTAATTATTATATTGCAACAACGTAAATGTCAGTATGGTAATAAGATTTCAATTAATGGTTTTATTGTTATTAAATGAATATAATAAAATAAGGACAGACGTGGCATAGCATATCTGCCCTGGGCGCGATCTCGAGGCCCACCTCCTCGATCATTGCCCCGTTCGGGTCCTGATTGCTACAATTTAAATCTGGCACGCCCTCTCAGGGGGTGTGTGGAGTCTTTAACAGTTTTTATTCAAAGCTCGCTTAGTAATAACTGCTTTTTCGAATGGTTTTACCAACAACTTAAGCGTGAGCAAGCGTGGGATATGTAAGTCCGTCCCTTACACAGATGCACAGGATCTTTATGGCCTACATGCTGATGCCTTACAAGCTATTGTACTTGATGACCTCTGTATTATTAGTGCATATATATAAAAATATTGTATATATATATATATAGATATATATATATATATATATATATATATATATATATATATATATATATATATATATATATATTATATATATATATTATATATATATATATATATATATATAGATATAGATATATATAAGTATCAGAATAATCATTACCTTTGAAGGATTGCAGTGTAGCAATGGTAAAATGTACGTTACTTCGAGTCCATGCTTTTATATTTTTCACTGAATTCTATTGAAGCTAAAAGTTTAGTTTTATCACTTATAACAAGTCTACCACTCCATAAATATCAGCAAAATATCGTGACAAAGAAGAGAATCAGATGGTAAACAATAAATAAATGTGAACCCCATGGAAAGCCAAATGTTTCGAACATATACCCTCCTAGAATTGGGGCTACGAATGCTCCAAGAGCTAATGAAGATGAAAACAAAGTAGATATCAGCCCAGAGGTTTGAATATTTTTTGGCAGACCTGCTAAGCAAGCGCCTTCATTTAGTATGGAAAATCCACCTACTTGATCTCCTCCAAGTCCGATACCATGAATGATTAATCCAAAGATACATGTATAAATATTCATATCAAAGGGTAGGTAAGGGGCTGGGCCAAGTATTAACAATCCGCAGATTATGATTAATGCAGAAAGAGAGCAGATAACAGTACTCTTGTATTTTTTACACAGTAAGCTCCAGAAAAATGTGGAACAAGAATAGGCTATTCCAGTACACAAAAAAACTGATCCAACTTGAATAGGAGAAAGATTTAAACTTTTAGTATGTGGTTCAAGAAAAGTTATAATAAACATAGAATTGAAATAAGCACCAAATATTGTGAAAATTCCCAAAATGATTGAAGGTTCCTGAAGAAGTATTACAAATTGTTTACCGATTTTATTATCTCTTTGGGGGTAATTATTAGGTAATAATATAACTATTAAGGCGGTACACATAAGAAGGGTTCCGATAACAACGAAGGGAAGATAAAATCCACCTAATTCATATAAAGCTCCTCCAGTAAGAGGACCGATTATTAGTCCTGTTGAGAAAAAAGTTTGAACAGTTGCAAAGGATATTTCGACATTTTCAGAAAATTCAAAAGTAACTATAGCAATTCCAGCGTTTCGAACCATTCCGAAACCTAGTCCTTCAACAATTCTTATTAGTACTGATACCGAAATGAATGGCACTATACCATTAAGTTTGTCAACAAATCCGAATATAATACTAGAAATTCCAGTAATAAGTAGACCTAAAAAACTAACTTTCACTACACCGAATTTGCTTTTCATTATTCCACTCAGAGGACTTACAAAGAAAAGCACCAAACTAAAAGTTCCAAAAACCATTCCATACTGAGAAGGAGTAGCCCCTTTATCTCCCGCAACCATGGGATAAAATGGTCCTTGGAGAGAAACACAAAATGCACATAAAATATTTACTACACTATAAACGAGTTGAACTACCCATTGTTGGTTTGAGTATTTAGAATTCATTCTCCCCTTGCAATTCTTAAAACTTGCTTTGGCAAACTTGCTTTTGTTAGCAAGTCAGAAAAAGTTTATTGTGACAGCGATGTAAATGATGACAAATGACGTAACTAACTTTAGCTTCTTTATATCAAAGTTAAAACCAGGTGTCATTAAAACTTGATAAAGAAACATTTGCGAATATATATATATATATATATATATATTATATATATATATATATATATAATATATAATATATATAATATATATATATATTATATAATATATATATATATAGATATATATAATATATTCTATATAATATACTATATATATACTAGAGTACCGAACCAGGAATTTGTTCCGGCCGGATTCGGAACTTTCTGGAACCGGAACTTATCGACTCCCATTACACCTTACACATACTACTGAAAACAGTCTGATTAACAAGGATCTTCAGAAGTATTGACATTCTGTCCAGATCCATATGAGCTCTTATTCTGTTAACCCAAAATTTGGAATAAGCGGATCAGTAAATAATTAAGTAAAATAGAATATTTGGATACGTGACTTCCTGAGAAGGCAAATCAAGAAATATATTCGCTCGCAGCTAAAAAAGTGTAGATTTTCTCGAGTTTGTATCGCGATATTGTCGATCGAGTTGTATAAACACGCTCTCTCTCTCTCTCTCTCTCTCTCTCTCTCTCTCTCTCTCTTCTCTCCTCTCTCCTCTCTCTCCCTCTCTCTCTCTTTCTCCTCTCTTAAGCTGTTTTCGTGTTTGCATTTTTGCTACGAAACGCAAGAAATCTCGAGTTTGTGTTCACGTTTTGTCAAAACTAGCTCAGAAATCGTAAAATATGCTCATCAAAGGAAGGAATTATCCTTAATTCATGTAAGGTGCTATTCCTTTGCTTGCGCGAATTTAGCTCTTCTTATTGAAAAAAGAGTAAACAAACATGCATGGCGCGGTAGGCCCGTGAATTCAATTTCATCAACAAAATTAAACTTTAAGTCCAATTTCTTCTAAATCGATAAACTCATCACAATAAGTTGATTCAATATTTTTATATCGTCTGATTGTAATTTTTTTTATTTGTTTATCCAACCACGTGCTCCATCACAACATCTGATTCAATATTGTAAGCAAAATTTAACTTTATGAAAAATCGCAGAATCTTTGGACAAAATCCGTGCGTACAAACTTGGTAAGCATTTCTTATTCGAGGTAAGCAACACATACTAAACACTAAAACGCACACTCTCATGCTAAAAAAAAGCTGACAAAAACTTACATTTAAATAGAAAAAAATACATATTTGTGAATGTGATAAACCTTCTGTTTAACTTTAAGAAACTGTATTAGTAGGTCTATTTAATACATTAATTGTAAAGCAAAGCTTATTTAGATGATTATCGAAATTTGATCAAATCTCAATTTTTGTTGGTTAGCCTATCAGCAAATCCACGTGGCAAACCATTGTTATAAACAAAGAGTGTGAATTTGATATCCCTTGAATACTACCTTCACTAAGTCGCTTTCCTTAGCAAAATAGCAAAAAAATTTCATTCCGTTGCGGTAATTATGACTCATAATAGCGAGCAATTTTCTAATATTTTATGCATAAATCATAATTGAGTAAATGATAAATCAAAATACTGAGTAATTAGTTCCGCCGAACCGAACTTTTAAAAATCAAGTCCGTACATCCCTTATATATAGTATATTATATTATAATAATAATATATATAATATATATATATATATATATATAATATATAATATATATATTATATATATATATATATATATAAAATATATATTATATATATATATTAATATATATATATATATATTATAATATAAAATATTTCATAATAATAAATAGATTAATATATAAATATAATATATAAATAATATATATATATATAATAATATAATATATATATATATATAATATATATATATAAGTATATTGTAAATATAGTATATAATATATGGGATCCGTTAGAGCAAAATTAAGGTGGACAAATTTTATATATATATTTATATATAATATACTATATATATAATATAATATAATATTAATAAGTATATATATATGATATATATTAATATATAAACAATATATAATATATAATATAGACAAATCTGTTTACGCTTCCGTCAGTTTGATTTATTTTTTTTTGTTTTAACTATTATTTAGTTATATTGATCACAATCAATTTAAGTGGTCACGGACATGATTCAAAAATAATAAACCTTTACTTTTACGACTCCGTCAGTATTCATGTTTCTTTTTTTAACTCTAAAGAATACCCAAGAGAAACCCAAAAATGCCAAGAGTGTCCTCGCCCGGGACTTGTCAAGAACACAGGTAGGACTATTCCCCCGCCATCCGGAGAGGGTCTCCAACCCCCCTCTTTGGAATTTGAGCCGTGTCGCGGTGTTCTCCACCCCTCCTACGGATGAAAAACGTTCTCCCTCTTCCCTTGTCTGCTCAGCCCCCTAATTTTGTTTGTTTTTGTTGTTTTTTTTACATTTGCAATAAAGCATACACTGTATCCAAAATCTAATTGTTTACTCGTAGTGTTTACCTTTTCAGATATTTCATTTTTAAAAAAATATTTAACAAAATGTGATTTTAAAAAATTTATTTAAATATTTCGAACTTTTGAATCATGTCCCTTACCACTTAAATTGTGGTATCATATAGTAGCAATACATTAAAAAAAAAAACAAAAAAAAATCAAAACTAAAGCGCATCGTAAAGCAGAAAAAGCGCTATATATATAACTATATATTATAATATAATATATACATATATAGTATATATATAATATAATACTATATAAATAATATATATATAATATATATATACATATATAAGATAATATATATATATATTATATAATATTGTTTGTGTTGTAATATATATATATATATAATATAGTCACTATTATATATATAAATATAAGATATATATATATATAATAGTATAATATAGATATATATATTATATATATATTTAATATATAATATATATGTTTATATAGTATATTACCTCATATAGAAGTATAGTGTGATTCAAATAGTTGAATAATAAAGAAATGTATAGGGATTGCAGCACAAAACGTCCCAATGGTTTAAAAAATTTCGTAATAATCACGGAAGAGTAATTCAAAATGTAGTAGTATATGAGAAAAGAAGTCTATACTACTAGTTGTGGGTAGAGTGAGTTTCATTTAGCATGACAATAATAATTTAATATTTCATATTTTTTCAAAAATCAGTTATAATATCTTCTATCAATTGATGGTTTTGACGTGAAACTTTTCCCCGTGAATGTAATAAACATAGCCCATTTAATCTTTCGTTTGAAATAGTTGACCTTAGCCACGTTTTAGCACTCACAAGTACTAAAACAACCTCTTAAATGTTACAAAGTAGTTGTGAAGTGTAAAAGTTTACTTGAAGCTTGTCCAACTGATGGAAAAATGTGCAATGATTTTGTTATAATGTGCTGTAACTCAATTTTCTCATCTATTTGCTCGATTCTTTCCAGAAATTAAACCAAGATTCAGCTTCACCAATTAGGTTGATTTTTATTATTAAATATTAGGTTCAATTTTTTTTAAGTATTCTATCTTAATTTTCTGCATTCCTAACTGAGGTCAAAAATGCAAAGAAAGAGATTGTAATGTTCCAAAAATGATACTCAGAGATAAAGAAGAAATCAGGTAATATATAATATTGAAACTGAAAGCAATCCTCAGCAAACTTTTGATGTCCCTGAGCCGATCTTTGGGATACTTACTGTAATGGAAAATCTTCCCAAAAATTTTTTTTTTTTAAAAAATTCTTTAAAAAAGACTCATTATTTCCAACTCCTATCGCGGTTTAAAAATTAAAGTTTTTCTATTGGCAAAACCTCATCAAATTATACTTTTGAAAGAATGTTGCTATTGCTCCAAATTATAACTATAATTCTTCATGAAATTAAACCAAAAGTTAGGACTTCCTGCTGCTGATGAAGCCTGACATGCTGCAGTTCGTGTGGCTTGCGTTGGGTTCAGATGAGAAATTTCCGAATGATAATTTTATTTGCTAAAATGTTCAAAAAATAATCCTAATGTTTAACTTACAAACCATCTGTTTCTCATAAACAATATATATTTCGCTACCAAATTCTGGTGACCATAACTTTCCTGAAAAATTTATAAATGTTACAATTCCAACATTGTTTCAAAATTCTGGAACACATTTAGGTCATTAATTAACTAATATAAAACGATGGAACAACAATTGAAAGAATTGAGTTAGTGTGAGAATCTTATTAACTTTGAACTCCATTTTCTTGCAGCCATCGTGATCACCTATCAAACCAAAGTCTCAACAAGTTTACTCATATTTAAATTTTATATATCTCGTTATAGAAAAATATAGCTCTTAAAAAGTATCTTTAAAGCTTTTCATTTTTCAAGGGATAAAGTCTAGATAAATTCTTCACGACATTGAGATCCTTCATTAACGATGCGAACACCATCAAATGCATTCTGTCCAAAATTTCTGCTGTCCAGGTCTGCTAAAAGAGAAGTATCACAATTGTTTACTTTTTTCACCAATTTTACATATCAACTTCCACAATTAAATATATCTCTTCTGAATTATAGTGAAGGTTATTGGTTTTTGCTCCTGATTTCAATTCCACAAGAACATCTCCAGCTTCTACTCTGAATTAAAGCAAATCCGAAAAATTGCCGGTATCTGCAGTGCTACCTCGAATAGCGATATTATGGGCGCGATCAAATATTAAGATAGAAATTATAGGTACCAATTTTTTGTCTATTTTTTTTTTAGTAAATAAGTTCTCTACAACATGCAGTTGTTCAGTTACACTAACACTTATTTAAAATTATTAGTTTGAAATTCTTTGCTGCTACTGATTCATCTTTATGCAATTCTGAATTTACATGGGCTTTAGCACGTAAAAACATGTCTTTATATTTTCTAAATGGTTTTACGATAAATGAGCCAAATGTACCTATTTTGATAGAAGGTCTAAATAAGACGATCTACAAAACGGTCCTTTCAATATTTTAGAATACGATAGCCAAGAATTGTGCAGGTCTAGCCATTCATAAAGAAAAGGTCTCTTTCCCTCTTCAACATCTTTAAAATTGTAAGTAATTGGTGATTTATACGGTTTCGTTAATAAGTCAAACTTTAATCCATCGCTCTACTTTTACTATCGCAATTTCAATGGATAATTTGCTCTTCTGAACTCTCTAGTTGAGTACCTCCTCTTTTGAAGAGAGCTCATGCGACTCGTCTTTCCATAGAGTTTTATCCTTTCTCTAACCAACTCTCTTACCCCAGACATAACCGTAATGCTCAATCTTTCATGTACTATACTTCTCTTCAACTTCGGTGGAATTTGGTAGGCCTCCGACCTTTCCCCACCGGAGGTATCATAAAAAAGAAAGAAAAAAGTGGATTTTTTTTTTTTTTTAGACAATATAATTTTACTTCTAATTTACTTTCAGAAATACAGAATTTCATCGTACAATTCCTATTATGATGGCAGCAAACTAAAAGCTATTATGCATCTAAAGTCTGAATACTTCATTTAAAAAAAATACAACAATTCATAATTATTTTTAAACCTGTTACGATATTCTCATGGATTGGGGCAACAACGATTGTATGGATTTGGGGTATATATAGCGACATTACACAGTGTAAGAGGCCAGGTTAGGCATGCCCGCTCCGGTATATTCCAGCTATAAAGTATCTCAAAGATGAAAAAATAGGCTTTTCAAAAGATATTATATATATATATATAATATATATATATATATATATATATATATATATATATATATATATATATATATATATATATTATATATATATATATATATTATATTATAACTATATATATATATATATATATATATATAAAGTATTATTATATATTATTATATATATCATAAACATCACTAACCTAACCTTCTTTCCAAATGATTAGGGAAAAGGTGCGTAGCATGCACCGGAAACAGAAAAGAGGAGCAGGTAGAATACCCAGCCTTACCGCCCCGTTTATACCTTTTAGTGAGAACTCGTGCAGTCAGAAATCAACTTTAGAGCTTCACAGGACCGCCAAGGACCCTCACTATGGCATCTCGTTAATGTGGGGTTCCACCCTTGGTCCAGGTGGGCCATAATTGTACCCCTCACAAAACCCCACCATTCACTCAAGTTATGCACCTTTCTTCTCGCCCCTGCCAAACTCATATTTCTCTCTCTCCATGCATTCCTTTACTGGTTAAATCCACTTTTCCTTCCTTCTCCCAGCCGGTCGATTCCCAGCATACTAACTACAATACATTCCGCTAACCACCGACTATAATCATCCTGTTCCAACATGACGCCAAATCATCTCAACGTACTTTCATTTATTCTCTCATTTATCCCTTTCATCACAACATACAACTCTCTAATACGTTCATTATTCATTTTATCAATTCTTCTCACACCTAACACACCCATAAGATTGTCCATCTGAATACATTGTACCTTAGATCTATACCTCTTATTCCAGATCATAGTCTCACTACTATACATTAACTCAGGTAACAACATACCCTCATGTAAGACCCTAGCGTAATCAAGACTTAGTCCCTTTACATATACTAACGATTTAATTGCCCCAACCACCTTCCTACCATTCACAATTTCCTACTACAGCTGTGCTTCAATTCCGTTCCCTTTTCCATCTAACGATTATCCTAATATTTAAACTCAGCACTTTTTCCAGTCTGGTCACATCCAACATTAACTACACCGAGGATGTCCTCATCACAATCATAACCTTACTCTTATCTACGCTTACTTTCAAACCCCTCATTTTACACACCTTGCAAAATCTCTCTACCAATCCTCTCAACCTCTTTGAAGATTCGTCACACAAAAGCAAATCATCCGCAAATAATAATAATAATAATAATAATAATAATAATAATAATAATAATAATAATAATAATAATAATAATAATAATAATAATAATAATAATAATAATAATAATAATAATAATAATAATAATAATAATAATAATATAATAAATAATAACAGCGCTAGTCGGTTCGGTTCAATCGAACACCTGGTTCGATTGGGTGGCGTTAGGCCTAATCTCACTTGGAAATGGATGCGTCAAAAGGGCGTAACCCGCTTATTTCAGCCTCAGTCTCGGGGGGAGCTACCCCCTAATATCAACCTAGAGACTTGAAAACTCACCAGTAATCAGTTTAATACCTCAATAGAACATATACAAAGTTTCAGCACGATAGCTCAAGCAGTTTTCGAGAAATAGGTGTCATCTATCAGATGTGTCCATAACTACTCCCTCGTAGCACAAGGGGTGCTGTGTCGGCAGTAGTAAGTCCGGAGGTTCCGCGGCAACTTTTTTCTATATAAATGAATACGAGATATATTAGGCTTAGGGGAGAATTGATAGTCCCGAAGGGCTATTCAATTCGACAGAACACGACAAAACCGAAGGTTTTGTCTATGTTTGTTTGTTTTTGTCTATGTTTGTTTGTCATTGATTTATTATTATTTATTATTATTACATCGAAGGTTCGTTTTCCCGCAGGGAAAACGAATCTGAGTTTTGAAAATTCATCCTCAACCAATATGCATTTCTGAACTCCGACTCCGATTCCCGAATCGCGCCTCCGACTCCGATCGGCTCTCGAAAAAAACCTCCTGCTCCGATCCGGCTCAGCTTCTGAGTTTTATTTATTATTATTTTTATTTATTATTATTATTATTATTATTATTATTATTATTCATTATTATTATTATTATTATTATTATTATTATTAATTATTATTAGTATTATTATTAATGTATTATTTCTACGGGGTTTCCTTCTTCGCATCAGTTTCTGAGTTCGAATAATCTACATGGGTTACCGGTTAATAAACCGTCGTATAACAACAATGTTGGTGTCCCTATATGGGTTATCGCGGGTCGTAGAGTTAATATGATGGTTATAAGACCGTATAGGGTGTCTAGGATGCCCCAGAAGGGATCCCACCCCCAAACATTAAATATTGATGTATAAAGCTGAAACTTGATATACAACCTTTATAGGTTGTATCTTAGATGAATACGGGGTAAAATGACCGATTTGACCAAATTCGGGACCAGCCCCATCAAATCTGAAATATTGACATAAGAAACAAAAAAAAAAAATGAAAAAAAGAATTGAAAAAAATTTCCCCGGGGTAATAACAACTTCTGGGACTGTTCTTGATGACCCCGGGTGTATAAATGACTGTGGGTCCCAAACGGGGTACTCACCCCAAAAATCTGAAATAATTGACATAGAACAACGGAACTTGATATACAGCCTTTTTAGGGTGTTCTTAGATGTATCCGGGTAAGAATGATCCGATCTGACCAAAGTTGCGGGACCAGCCACAAATCTAGAAATATTGACATAAGAATAATAAAACTCGGTATAACATCCTTCCTGAGGATGTACCTTAGAATGACCCCGGGTTGTGAAAATGACTTGTGGGTCTGCCCATGACGGGTACTTCACCCCAAAACATCTGAAATATTGACATAGAACGACGAACTTGTATACCAACCTTTTTAGGTTGTAATCTTAGATGTATCCGGGTTTGTAAATGACCCCGATTTGACGCAAAATTCGGGGACCGAGCCCCACCAAACTGAAATATGACATAGAAGATGAAGACTGCGGTATACAACCTTCTGAAGGATGTAATCTTAGATACGCCTGGGTGCCCCAGGCGGGGGTACTCACCCCAAAATCTGAAATATTGACATAGAACAACGAAACTTGATTATACAGCCTTTTTAGGTTGTATACTTAGATGTATCCAGGGTAAAATGACGCGATTTTGACCAAAGTTCGGGGACGGCCCGCACAAAGATGAAATATGACCTAGAAAGCGATGAACTCGTATATCACATACCATATAAGGTACTCAAATCATATATGGGTTAAATAGCCCGTACACAGCCTAAATGGGGTCTCTGGACCCCAAACTTGAAATATTGACCTAGAAGGATGAAACTCGGGATATACCCTTCATATCCAGTACTCATATCATATATGGGTTAATTAGCCTTACACACCCCAAATTCGGGGACCAGCCCCACCAAAACTGAAATATTGACGTAGAACAACGAAACTTGGTATACATCTTTCTTATGATGTATCCTCGATACAGAAAACAAAAAAAAAAAATAAAAAAAAAAATTTAAAAAAAAAATTAAAAAAATTAAAAAAAAAATTTTTTTAAAAATTAAAAAAAAATTTTTAAAAAATTAAAAAAAATTTTTAAAAAAAATTAAAAATTTAAAAATTTTTAAAAAATTTAAAAAAAATTTAAAAAAAAAACAAAATTAAACTTTTTTTATTCTTTTTAAGTTTATAACTTAAAATTACGTTTTAATATAAATCAAACACCTCTAGAGCCTCTGGAAGCCTCTTGAGCTCCTCCCCTCCCTCTCACCCTCCCTCGCACCTAACGCCCCTCCCCATGCTATGATCTAGTGATTCATGGTCATATTCTGTAATAACATACACACAAACTTTTTAATTTATTTTTCTTTTTGATATGCTTTTAAAACAAGTTTGTTTTCTAGCAGATGTTTACGCTTTTCATATTTATAACTTAAGAAATTGGTTTTTACATACCCTAAACCTGTATATCAGTAAATCAAACCACACACCCCTCCCCATCCCTACCCAAATCTGGATATTTATACATTAGCATAGTAATATTTAACAAAATTTTATCATAACCTTGTCTTAACTATTTATACTGATCTAATATGATGCTTAACGTAACAAAGATCCTACTTAACACAATATAAGTAAACTAACATTGGAGTGCAGAACGGAACCTACTTACACCTTTTCTAACTAACGTAACAATTTTTTACATTAAACATAGTAATATTTAACAATTTTATCATAACGCTTGTCTAAAATTCATACTGATCATTGATATATGCTAACGTAACAAAGTTCAACATCAATAAAGCAAACATAGCCATCACGCTGAACTACGAATATGAACGTACATTCACAACCTAACATCATCTTTAAACATGAATAAACAGTTACAATTAACAAGCTTTCATACTTAACAACAGTAAAGTAAAAGCTAAACATTGAGCGCTGAACGTAACCTACTTACACTTTTTCTAAATATGCACTGATGTTTTTACATTAAATAGTACATTTACAAAAATATCAACACACTGTGTAAGTATCTTAACTGATCAATGTGAATATATGCTACTGTAACAAAGTTTTCATCTTAATAAGAACATAGGATCATATGAACTACGAATATAATGTACACTCACAATCCTAACACATCTTATACACGAATACAGTCAACATAACAAGTTTTCAATACTTAACACTGTGACATAACTGAACATTTGCATACAACAATATGTAAGCTTAATTCACCTTTACCAAACATATCTCTAACATATCATTATTATTTTTTTGCACGAAACCATAGTACATTAACAAAATTTATCAGTAAAGAAGAAAACAATCTTGTTTGTAATTATCATACTGACCAACGAAAAATACGCTAACGCAGAAAGATTAAACATGATTCACTAAAATTAACATATCATGATGTTTCCCATATAGAAATGCATGACATTACATCGAACATACCTTATGCCTGAATAACTGCTAAGATTAGCAAAGTTCCATACTTAACAACAAGTAAAGTAACTAACACACAGTACAAAACGTAACCTATTCATGAAGTGGTGGGGTTGCAAAAGTTGAACCTGCATGTCAAAATAAGTAATTCAGTATTAACACTGGTAATATTTTTGCATCACCGTACCTAATTATCATACTGATGCAACGAATATATGCCAACGTAACAAAGTTTTTAGCTTAAGCAAAGGCTAACATATCGCATAGTCCTGAACCAAAATAACATACACAGCGAAAAACCTACATATGACTTAAAACTCCCGAATAGTAACAAGCTAACATTAACAAAATGTGTTCAAATACTTTAGCAGACAGTGAAGTACTAGCAAACATATAGAACGTTGCCTTTTCACATCTTTTTTTTCTTTTTGTTTTAAACTGTTTATTTATTTTTTAACTTATTTCTTTTAAAAACTTTGTATTCAAAAAGCTTTTGAGCTATTTGTAATTATTTCTTAACCATTTCAGTTTTGTTTTTTTTTTTTTAAAAAACTTTTAATTTTTAATTATATCTTTAAAACTTTGTTTTTAACTAATTTTTATTCTTTTATGTTTTAAATACGTAAAATGTGTTCTTACATACCCTCAAAACGGTAAATCACTGAATCAGTAAATCAAAACCACCCCTACCCATCGCAACCCTGAGATCTAATTGGGTATTGACTATTGATGCTGTTGACTCCAGCATATTTTCGGAAAGTATGCATTGATAAACCCATATCAATAAAAATAATGTTCTTTTTTATACTAACCGCTCGAATATATGCTGACACATAACAAAGTTGTCACCTCATAAAGCTAACATCAACATAACTGATGTAATGAATATATGTATAAAATCAACCGCTAACATACCTTAAACACCGATAAAAACTAACAGTTACAAAGTTCAATACTAACAACAGTAAAGTAATAGCAAACATATAGAACGTTGCCTTCACATCTTTTTTTCCTTTTGTTTTAAATAACTTTTATTTGCTGTTATTTTATACTTGAACCATTCTCTTTAAATACTTTGAGAAAAACTTTAGGCTGATTTTTAATTTTATTTCTTTAAAACTTTTTATTTTGTTTTTTTTGTTTTTGTAATTTAATTTTAACTTTAATTTTTTAAACTTTTTTGTTTTACTAAATTTTATTTTCTTGTTTAATGTTTATACGTCAAAAAATTTACATTTTTTGACATAAACTAAAAAAGTAAAACAGTAAATAACAAAGTTTTGCCACATCAATAAAGCTAACATCACATAACGCTGATGCATAGATACTAATGTATTAACATCAAATCCTAACAAATACCACACTTGGCACAGGAAAGTAAACTGACGTTTGCTTACAGCCCGTACCATATTCACACTTTTTTTTTTTCACCCAGATCTCTAACTATCACTATTATTTTTACATTAACATAGTGAACAATTGAACAAAAATGTTATCACAAACTACTCGCCACCAACAACATATATGCTGACGTACGCAAAAGTGTTTTCACATCAAGTAAAGCTAACATATCATATCCTGAACTAGGAAATATAACGCACAATGGAACTAAAACCTAACATAAGCTTATGATCGAATAATGACTAACATTAACAAAGTTCATAGCTTAACAAGCACTAAGTGAACTAACAATGCATACAGAACGAACATGTGCGAAGCTGATGTGGTTCCTGTTTTACTAGAGTTATCAAATACAAGTAGAGAAATTGTTCAAACTCCTCCCACTTTTCGAAATATTACGCAATACCTATGATTCTTGTTTGGTTCGTTTTCGAAACATTACGCAATACCTATGATTCTTGTTTGGTTTCGTACCTCTAACATATTAACGTTAATCTTACACTAACATAGTAATATTTAGCAAGAAATTTATCAACAATCATGGTGGTGTTTCGATTTCTAATTTTTAGATGGGCAATATGCTAACATAAATAAGTTTTTCACATTAATAAAGCTAACATAGGACATTATCTAAACTAAGAAAATAATGCCAAAGCACAAAACCATAACACATCTTAAAGCAGGATATAAACTGTTTAACATTACAAAGTCTCACACTTTATACACCAAATAGAAGCACTAATGGTATGCAAAACATTTGTAACCTAATTCTACTTTTTTCAAGCATAACTCTATACATATTTTACGTTAATGGTCTTACACTAAACATAGTACATTTAGTCAAAATTTATCACAACATTGGTTAAGTATCATACAAGACCAGCGAAAGTATGCTAACATAATAGTTTCCACTGATTAATGGGTAGCTGACCATAGCATTCATACTGAGAACTAAAGAAATAATGCCCAACAGGACAAACATGAAACACATCTTAGCCAGGAATAAAGCAGTCCACATTAACAAAGTTCACACTTAACACCAGTAACGCAACTAACATGGTAATGCAAAACGTATACCTAATCTTACTTTTCAAGCATAACTCTAACATATTAAACGTTAATCTTACACTAACAGCAGGTAACATTTAATAAATTTATCATAACCTTGTCTAGTTATCATACAGACCAGCGAAAGTATGCTAAACGTAACTAACCGTTTCCACTTAATAAAGCTAATCATGGCATTCAACTGAACTATTGAAATAATGCACAAAGACAGAAGCCTAGCACAGTCTTAAGCAGCGAATGAAACTGTTAACATAACAAAGTTCCATACTTAACCCCAGTAAAGTAACTAACATGGTATGCAAAACGAACTTATTCTTACTTTTTCAAGCATGACTCTAACATATTAACGTTAATCTTACATACACAGTAACATTTAACTAGAATTTCTCACAACATTGGTTAATTATCATAGCAGTAGCTTGCGAAAGTATGCTACTGTAACAAAGTTTTCCATCAAATAAAGCTAACATAGCGTAAGCATAACTAAGAAAATAATTGCAGCAAGACGAACCTATCAGCAACTTACACACAAATAGAACTGTTAACATTAACAAAGTTCCATACTCAAAACCCGTAAAGCTTCGATGCTTTCGATAATATTGAAGAATTCTTCAACTGATATGATTAAAGGTATATTACTTGCACCTCCAATTGGAACACAGATAATATATTGCTCTCCATTCGTTTTTACGAAAAAATGTAAATGATACATCGTTGGGTATTACAAAGACCCTCGTAAAGAGGACGTCTGTAGAAGCAGAACGAGAGGTCATTATATCAACACAGCGAAAAATGTCTTACTGGCGAAATTCGTATGTAACAACCCTTATAGGTAATGAGATTCTTTCTTCAACCCCCATCAGAAGAAAGTAAACAAGAATGCGACGTACGAATGAACCATATCAAGTTCAATAAGGGTATATATTTCTCGAGGTTGTTCGAGCTGTTGTTGGTTGTTGTTTGTTGCTGCGGCTGTTGTTTGTTATTGTGTTGTTGCCTGTAGAGGTAAGGTTTCCTGTGTTATATTTCACTTCTCATTTATCACAAATTGAATTAATTTATCATCGATCAACGAATATACTCTAGCGTAATAAGCGTTCCCACATCAAATAAAGCTAACATTAATGTAACATGAACTAAGAATAATAATGGTACTAACGACAAACCCTGACATCACCCTTAAGCCCGAATAACTGTTTTATATTAACAAGTACCATAACTTGCCAATAGTAAAGTACTGAAAACATTACATGGCAAAACGTACGCTAGTCACACGTTTTTCAAGCTGTTTCCTAACATATCAACTAATTTTTATTTTCAAAGCTTACTCTTTTAGACTACACCCCTTTCGAAAAAATTTCAACATGAAACATGAAAAATAATCTTATTATTAGACCTAATTACAAAAAGTGATGCAACAAATACAATAGACAGAAACAAAGCTGGAAATCTGTGCAACATGCGCATCATACAGAGGTGATTTGACAGCAATGTATAGACTTGGGAGCTGAGTTTATATATAAATCAGTGAGCTACTTAAGCTCGATGGTGTATCATAATCATAATGCAAAAGTCTAAGGCAAAACCTATCAATCAATTCACCAAAACTTTAACCTAGGCTCACGTTTTCTAACACACTGTCGTCAGTTAATTTCCATACACCTATCTTTAAAAACCTCATCATTTCTCTAACAAATCAGTGTTACTGTCCAGAACGTATTAAACTAAACATAACAAAGCTATACAGATCGAGACAGAGGGGACTACAACAATGTTAACCAGCGAAGTTATATGCTAACGTAACAAGTTTTTACATCAATAAAGCTAAATAAACATAACCTAACTAAGAATGTAATGTACACAACAAACTAACACACCATACGTTAATAACTAGCTGAACATTAACAAACTCCGCACTTTAACAGGCAGTAAAGCTAACGTAACACATCGTACAACGTAAACGCTATTCACACTTTTTAAGCATATTCTCTAACATATCAATGTTAATTTACATTAACATCGTAAGTATTTAACAAAAGTTTAGCATAAACCTGTCTAATCATCATACAGACCAAAGAATATATATGCTAACGTAACACAATGTTTTACATCAACTTCGTAATATCTTAACAAAATTCATCACAACCTCCGTCTAAATGATCATAATCCCCCTGCGAATAATGCAAACATAACAAAAGTTTTAACCAAGCATAGCAAAAATAACAAAATTTTATCCTAACATAACAATAAAAATAAGTTCTTTGAATAAAATATCACAGTAAACCGTAATAGTTTACTGATTTTGCGGGCTTTACCCCTCCGAAGGAGGGGTAAAGGCCTCAGCCCTTCGGGCTGAGGCCTAAGCCCGCTACACCCCTTTCGGGGTGTCCCCTCGCAGGATTTCACAACGCTTTCAAGTGGGCGCAATCCCTGGGATTTCTCTGAATGTAATGTGTGCTTTAGATACTCTTGGTTATTGAAAACTGTTTATTTCGTAGTTAGGTACGTTATGTTAAAATATTACTATGACAATGTGAAATAACACTGATTTTGTTAGGAAATGATGAGTTTTTTGTAAGATATTGCTGTGTTAATTGACGATGATGTGTTAGAAACTTGAGCTATGGTTAGTTTTTGTGAGTTAATGTTAGGTTTGCCTAGAATTTGTTAAACAAGTCTAACGATATTCATAGGTCAAATGATGGTATACTCGAAACGAGTGACACTTTGATGACGAATAGTGCCTATTCCTGAGTTCAAGATGTTTGGTATCTTTGATGATTGGTCATTCTTCTTTGTTAAGAAGATTTTGTTCGATAATACGGTTTTAAGCTGTTGCTGATATGCGCGAAAAAGTGGGAACATATCGAGTTATTGCATGACCTGTTAGCTACTTTATAACTTTGATAAGTAGGGAATTTTCAGGCTGTTAGCTGATTATTCATACGCAAGGTATGCATTTGTACATTATATTCTTAGTTCAGGTTATGATATTTAGCTTTATTGATGTGAAATTTTGTTGTAAGCATATATTCGTAGGTCAGTATATATAAGAACTTATTTTTTAATGTTATGTTAATGCCAATGTTATACAAATAATGACTTGAATCAATAGTTCAATAGATCATAGGCGGTTGGGTGGGGGGGCAGCAGGGATGGGTGGTTTGATTTACTGATTAACTGATTAACTGCTTTACTGATTAACTATTACGGTTTATGTGATATTTTATTCAAGAACTTATTTTTATGTATGTTAGGATAAAATTTTGTTTTTTTTTGCTATGTTTGGTAAAACTTTGTTATGTTTTGCAATTATTCGCAGGGGATTATGATATTAGACGAGGGTTGGTGATGCATTTTATTGTTTAAATATTACGAGTGATGGTAAACATTTGTTACGTTAGCATTATATTCCTTGTCAGAATGATGATTAGACAGGTTTAAGCTAAACTTTTGTTAAGATATTACCGATGTTGAATGTAAAATTACATTGATATGTAGAGATATGCTTGAAAAAGTGTGAATAGGTTACGTTTTGTACGATGTGTTAGGTACTTTACTGCTGTTAAGTGCGGAAGTTTGTTAATGTTAGTAGTTTATTAGTACGTATGGTGTGTTAGGTTTGTTGTTGTACATTACATTCTTAGTTCAGGTTATGTTATGTTAGCTTTAATTAATGCGAAAAAAGGTTTGTTACGTTAGCATATATTCGATGGTTAGTTAATATGTAAAGAACTTATTTTTGTGTTTGTTTGTTTAAAACTTTGTTATGTTTATCAGTTATCTCAGTTGTGAAAATAACACGAATTTGTTAGAGAAATGTTGAGTTTTTTTAAAGATATTACTGAGATAAGTGCCGAAGACGAGTTAGAATAACGTGAGCTAGGGCAGCGTTCGGTGAATAATGATAGGTTTGCCTTAGACTTTTGCTATGATTATGAATACACCATCGAGTAGCTCACTGATTTATATATAACTCAGCTCCCAAGTCTATACATTGCTGTCAAATCACCTCTGTATGATGCGCAGTTGCCAGATTTACCAGTTTGTTTAATAAATATAATAAGTATTGCAACACTTTATGTAAATGGTTAAAGCATAAAATCATTTTCATGTTTCATGTTGAAATTTTCTGAAAGGGGGGGTGTAGTCTAAAAAGAGATAAGCTTAAAAAAAATAATTAGTTATTGATTGTTAGAAACAGCTTGAAAAAACGTGTGACTGAGGTTACGTTTTGCATGTATGTTTAGTTACTTTACTATTGGCAAGTATGGTACTTTGTTAATGATAACAGTTTATTCGAGCTTAAGGTGTGTCAGGTTTGTCGTTGTACATTATTTTCTTAGTTCATGTTACATCATGTTAGCTTTATTGATGTGGAAACCTTATTACGCTAGAGTATATATTCGTTGAGCAGTATGATATTAATCCACTGTTTGATAAAGTGAGAAGTTTGAAATCATAACACAGGAACGCTTACTCTACAGCAACACAAAAAATAACAACAACAGCCGCAGGGCACAACCAACAACACAACAACAGCTACGAACAACCTCGAGAATATATACCTTATGTTGAACTGATATGGTTCGTTCGTGCGGTGTATTCTTGTTTACTTTCTTCTGATTGTTGAGAAGAATCTCATTACCTATAAGGGTTGTTTATAACACATACGAATTTTCGCCAGTAAGGACATTTTTCGCGTGTTGATATATGAACATCTCGTTCTGCTTCTACAAGACGTCCTCTTTTACGAGGATGCTTTGTAATACCCAACGATGTTTCATTTACATTTTTTCGTAAAAACGAATGGAGAGCAATATATTATCTGTGTTCCAATTGGAGGTGCAAGTAATATACCTTTAATCATATCAGTTGAAGATTTCTTCATATTATCGAAAGCTCGAAGCTTTACGGGTTTGAGTATGGAACTGTTGTTAATGTTAACAGTTTAATTTGTGTGTAAGTTGTGATAGGTTTGTCTTTGTGCAGTTATTTTCTTAGTTCATGTTACGCTATGTTAGCTTTATTGATGTGGAAACTTTGTCGTTAGCATAACTTTCGCAAGCTCTGTATGAATAATTAACGCAATTGTTGTAAGAAATTTTTAGTTAAATGTTCCTGTGTTAGTGTAAGATTAACGTTAATCGTTCATTAAGTTCTTGACGAAAAGTAAGAAATAAGTTTACGTTTTGCATACCATGTAGTTGCTTTACTGGTGTTAAGTTGGAACTTTGTTAATGTTTAACAGTTTATTCCTGCTTAAGATGTGCTAGGTTTGTCTTTGTGCATTATTTTCATAGTTCAGTTGGTAATGCCATGTTAGCTTTATTAATGTGGAAACTTTTGTTTTACGTTTAGCATACTTTCCGCTTGGTCTGTAGATAACTTATACCATGTTGTGAGAAATTTTAGTTAAATGTTACTGTGTTAGTGTAAGATTAACGTTAATATGTTAGAGTTATGCTTGAAAAAGTAAGAATAAGTTACGTTTTGCATACCATGTTAGTTGCTTTACTGGTGTTAAGTGTGGAACTTTGTTAATGTTGACTGCTTATTCCTGCTTAAGATGTGTTATGTTTGTCTTTGGGCATTATTTTCTAGTTCAGTTTGATGCTATGTTAGCTTTATTAATGTGAAACTATTATGTTAGCAAAAATACTTTCGCTGGTCTGTAATGATAAATTACGCAATGTTGTGATAATTTTGCTAAATGTTATATGTTAGTGTCAAGATTAAACTGTAATATGTTAGGAAGACATGCTTGAAAAAGTAAGAATAAGTTACGTTTTTGTATGCTATGTTAGTTACTTTACTGGTGTTAAGTGTGAAACTTTGTTAATGTTAACAGTTTATTCCTGCTTAAGATGTGTTATGTTTGTCTTTGGGCATTATTTTCTTAGTTTAGATGTAGGCTATGTTAGCTTTATTAATGTGAAAACTTTATAACGTTAGCATACTTTCCCTGGTCTGTATGATAATTACGCAATGTTATGGTACAATTTTTGCTAAATATTACTATGTTAGTGTAAGATTAACGGTAATATGTTAGAGATATGCTGGAGACAAACAAGAATCAAAAGTATTGCGTAATGTTTCAAAAACGAACCAAACAAAGATCATAGGTATCGCGTAATATTTCGAAAAAGTGGGAGGAGTTTTGAAAACAATTTCTCGAATTGTATCTGATTACTCTAGTGAAACAGGAACCAAATCAGCTTCGTACATGTTCTTTCTGTATGCATTGTTAGTTACTTTAGTTTTGTTAAGGTATGAAACTTTGTTAATGTCAGTCATTTATTCGATCGTAAGGTGTTTTAGGTTTTGTCATTGTGCGTTAATATTCCTAGTTCAGGATATGATATGTTTACTTTATTGATGTGAAAAACTTTGGTAACGTCAGGATATATTACTTGGCGAGTATATGTTTTGATAAATTTTTGGTTAAATGTTACTATTTAAGTAAATAATAGTGATATGTTAGAGATCTGTTTGAAAAAAAAAGTGTGAATATGGTACGGGTTGTAAGCAACGTCAGTTACTTTCCTGTTGCCAAGTGGTATTTTTTTAGGTTTGATGTTATACATTATATTCTTGCATCAGGTTATGTTATGTTAGCTTTATTGATGTGAAAACTTTGTTATTTACTGTTTTACTGTTTTAGTTTATGCAAAAATGTAAATTTTTTTACGTTATAAACATAAAAAGAATGGATTTTTCAGTAAAAACAAAAACTTTTACAGAAATTTAGTTAAATATTAAAAGCTTTTTTAAAAAAAAAAGCAAAACAAAACAAAACTAAAAAGTTTTAAAGAAATAAAATTAAAAATAGCTAAAAGTTTTTTTAAAACAAAAAGTTTTAAAGAAATAAAGTTAAAATAAATAAAAGTTTTTAAAACAAAAAGAACAAAAGATGTGAAAGGCAAAACGTCTATATGTTTTGCCTATGTTACTTTTACTGTTGTTAAGTATTGACCTTTGTTAATGTTAGTTGTTATTCGTGTTTTAAGGGTATGTTAGGGTTGATGTTATACATTATATTCTTACATCGGGTTTGATATTTAGCTTTATTGATGTGAAACTTTGTTATGTCAGCATAATTTCGAGGTTAATATAAAAAGAACATATTTTTATGACTATGTTTTTATCCAAATGATACTCGAAATATGACTGGAGTCACAGATCAATAGATCAATATCCCAATAGATCAGGGTTGGGACTGGGAGGGGATGGTTTGAATTTACTGATTCAGTGATTTACCCTTTTAGGGTATGTAAACGCAAATTTTTTAAGTAATAAACATAAAAGAATAAAAATTTAGTAAAACAAAAATGATTTAAACAATAAAGTAAAATTAAACGTTTTTTTTAAAAAAAAACAAACTGAAATGTTTTAAAGAAATAAATTTACAAATAGCTAAAGTTTTTTGAAACAAAAAGTTTTAAAGAAATAAAGTTAAAAATAAATAAAAGTTTTTAAAACAAAAAGAAAAAAAGATGTGAAAGGGAACGTTCTATATGTTTTGCTAGTTACTTCACTGTTGTTAAGTATTGAACTTTGTTAATGTTAGCTGTTTATTCGTGTTAAGGTATGTTGGTTTTCGGTGTAATTTTCCTTTCAATAAGCGGTTTCAGACTATTGATGATGTTAGCTTTGGTTAAGCTACAAACTTTGTTACGCTTGGCATATATTCGTTGAATCATATGATAATTAGGTACGGTGAGGATAAATAATTACAGTGTTAATACGAAAAATAGTAATGATATGTTAGAGAATATGTTTGAAAACGTATGAATAGGTTACGTTTTGTATGCAAAGTTAGTTCTTTACTGATGTTAAGTAATGGAACTTTGCTAATGTTAGTGATTTATTCAGGCATATGGTATGTTCGATTTGATGTTATACATTATATTGGTACATCAGGTGATGCTATGTTTGTTTATTGATGTGAATGCTTTGCTGCGTAGCGTATTTTTTCGTTGGTCAGTAATGATAATTACACCAAGATTGTGATAAAATTTTTGTTATGTTACTATGTTAGGTGCAAAAAAATAATAATGAATGTAGAGATATGCTTTGGAAAAAGTGTGAATAAGTTACATATTGTATGCAAATGTTAGTTACTTTACTGTTGTTAACTATTGAACTTTGTTAATGTTAACTGCTTATTCGTGTATAAGATGTGTTAGGTATTGTGAGTGTAACATATATTCGTAGTTCAGATGATCCTATGTTTGCTTTATTAATCATGAAAACTTTGTTACGTTAGCATATATTCATTGATCAGTAAGATACTACCCAAGGTTGTGATAATTTTTTGTTAAATATTAACTATGTTTAAAATGTAAAAAACATCAGTGATATGTTAGAAAAGTGTAAGTAGGTTACGTTCAGCGCTCAATGTTAGTTACTTTACATGTTGTTAAGTATGAAAGCTTGTTAATGTTAACTGTTTATTCATGTTTAAGAAGTTTAAGGTTTGTGGAATGTAAACGTTATATCGTAGTTTCAGGTGTGGCTATGTTTGCCTTTATTGATGTGAAAATTTTGTCGCGCATTATTCAATGATCAGTATGATATTTTAGACAAGGTTTATGATAAAATTTTGTTAATATTACTATGTAATTGTAAAAAATATCAGTGAATTGTGTAGAAAAAGTGTAAGTAGGTTCCGTTTTTTACTGCAATGTTAGTTACTTTATTGTTCTTAAGTATGGATCTTTGTTACGTTAGCATAATATTCGTTGATCAGTATATAATTAGACAAGGTTATGATAAAATTTTGTTAATTTATCTAATGCTGAATGTATAAATATCCAGGATTTGGGTAGGGATGGGGGAGGGGTGGGTGGTTTGATTTTATACTGATTTACAGGTTTAGGGTATGTAAAACCCGAATTTCTTAATTATAAATATGAAAAGCGTAAAAAATTAGTAAAAACAAATTAGAGCATATAACCAAAAATAAATAAGTTTTGTGGTTATGTTATAACAGATATGACAATGAATCATCTAGATCATAGATTGGGGAGGGGCGTGAAGTGGTGGAGGAGGTGAGGAGGGGAGGGGAGGAGGCCAAGAGGCTTCCAGAGGCTTAGAGGCTTTCAGATTGTATAAAAAAGCGTGTTTTTTTTAAGTTATAATTAAAAAGAATAAAAAAATGCTTATTTTTGCCTTTTTCTTAGATTTTTTTTTAAATTTTTTAAAAAATTTTAAAATTTTAAATTTTTTTTTCAAAAATTTTTTAAATTTTTTAAAAAAAATTTTTTTAATTTTTTTAAAAAAAAAAATTTTTTTTTTATTTTTTTAGTTTTTTTTTGTACTTTTTCATAAAGTTTTTTTTTTGTTTTGCTGAATTGACGAATACTTTATATTTAAGATGTATTCCAACTTCAGTCGAATCTAAGAAATATTTCAGTTTGTGGGGCTTGTTGACCCCTTTGGAGTGAACG
Source organism: Trachelipus rathkii (assembly GCA_015478945.1). Classification (NCBI taxonomy): domain Eukaryota; kingdom Metazoa; phylum Arthropoda; class Malacostraca; order Isopoda; family Trachelipodidae; genus Trachelipus; species Trachelipus rathkii. The sequence goes on along the minus strand of JABUQX010051704.1, from coordinate 1,136 downwards.
GAAATTTAACCCATAATATGATATGAGTACTGATATGAAGGGGTTATCCCGAGTTTCATCCTATGGTCATATTTCAAGTTTTTGGGGTGCCGCAGAGACCCCATTTAGCTGGTGTACGGCCTAATTTATACGCCATATATGTGTGAGTACCTTATATGGTATGTGTATACCGAGGTTTCATCGTTCTTAGGTCAATAATTGCATTTTGTGGGGGCCGGTCCGCGAATTGGTTCAATCGTCATTTTACACCAATGGATACAATCTTAAGATACAACCTAAAAAGGCTGTATATCAAGTTCTCGTTGTTCTATGTCAATATTCAGATTTTGGGGTGAGTACCCGTCTGGGGCACACACAGTCATTTTACACCCAGGGCCATCTAAGGATACATCCTCAGAAGGTGTATACCGAGTTCATCATCCTAATGTCAATATTTTCAGTTTTTTGTGGGGCTGGTCCCTCGAATTTGTAATCGGTCGAGTTTTCCCCGGATACATTAAGATACACCTAAAAAGGTTGTATATAAGTTTCGGTCGTTCTTATTTCCAATATTTCAAGATTTTTTTGGGTGAGTCCCGTCTGGGGCACCGCACAGTCATTTTACAGACCCGGGTCATCTAAGGTACAATCTCAGAAGGATGTATACGAGTTTCATCATTCTATGTCAATATTTTCAGTTTTGTGGGGCTGGTCCCCGAATTTGGTCAGATCGTCATTTTACCCCGGATACATCTAAGATACACCCTAAAAGGCTGTATATCAAGTTCCGTTCTTTCTATGTCAATATTTCAGAATTTTGGGGTGAGTACCCCATCTGGGCACCCACAGTCATTTTACCCCCGGGGGCATCTAAGGATACATCCTCAGAAGTTTGTATACCGAGTTTCATCATTCTAAATTTCATCTTTCAGAATTTGATGGCTGGGTCCAGAATTTGGTTCAATCGTCATTTTACCCCGTATACACCTAAGATAACCTAAAAAGGTTGTATATCAAGTTTCAGCTTCTACATCAATATTTAATGTTTGGGTGGGATCCCTTCTGGGGATCCTAAGACACCCTTTACGACTTTAAAACCATCATATTCGAATCTACGACCCGATTAACCCTTATAAGGAACTAACATTGTGTTTATA
>JABUQX010051703.1:0-20477 GCA_015478945.1 Trachelipus rathkii | reverse complement strand
ATTTATTATTATTATTTATTCATTATTATTATTATTAATATTATTATTATTATTATTATTCAATAATAACATTAATACTTAGATGCTAATAGCTTAGCACAATAGTCGTTAATACCTTAGGTGTTAATAACTTAGTATAATTAATTCTGGGACTGCTCTTATTATTACCGTTATCTTTATTATTATTATTATTAATTATTAATTATTTTTTATTATTATTATTATTATTATTATTATTATTATTATTATTATTATTATTATTATTATTATTATTGTTATTATTATTATTATCATTATCATTTTGATCTTGAATGTATCACGAGCATATTATTTATTGAGCTATTATTTCTTGATTATTATTATTATTACGTTATTATTTTTATTATTATTATGGTTATTTATTTATTATTATTGTAGTTATAATATTATTATTGTTATTGATTTTAATAATTTAATTTCCAACCGGCGTGTATTATCATTATCATCATATTTATTATTACTTTTTATAGTATTTATTTTCATTATCTCTACTCATTATCATTATCCATTATCATTATTACATATAGTATTCATAGTAGTAGTAGTAATAAGTAGCACATAGTAGTATATAGTAATTAGTGGTGAGTAGCTAGGTTAGTTGGTGTAACTGCATTTTCGTTTTGTGTTTATGAGGCTTTAGGACCGTCGATTTTGCTAATAGGTGTGTATTAATGTATTTTCTCGCTATTTTCCATTCATTGTGTGCATTTTGGAATGCCGAAATTTTTTTTTTTTTCAGTAACATTAACATTTTTTAAGATTTCTTTTGACAGACTAGATACTATTGTTGATATCATTATTGGTATTATTATTATTTTTAATTATTATTATTACTTATATTATTATTATTATTTCTATTCGACTTATTTCATATTATGTCTATAGTTATATTAATATTATTGTTTTGCTCCTTGTTTTATTATTTGTTCATTGTTATTGTTATTGTTTTATTATTATTATTATCTTATTATTATATATTTATTTATTATTATTCATTATATTATTTATTTCATGAATTATTATATATTATTATTATTTGGTATTATTATTATTATTAATTATTCATCATCATCATCATCATCATCATCATCATCATCATCATCTCCCTCATTTTCTCGATCATCTCTCAGCATCATCATCATCATCATTCATCATCATTGCGACTGTGTGATGAGTGATGAGTGGTGAGTACAATGTCACAGTAGTGGGTAGTAGTGAGTTAGTAAGGGTTGGTAGTATAGTAGTGTAGTAGTGAGAGGAGTTAGTAGTGAGTAGTAGTAGTAGTAGTAGTAGTAATGCTATTTCTGTACCTATATAATAATCATAATAATAATAATAATAATAATATAATAATAATTAATAGATAATCAATAAGTAATAATAATAATATAAATAATAATAATAATAATAATAATAATTAATAATAATGTAATAAAGTAATTAATAATAATATAATAATATACTTAATGGATATAATAATATTATAATATCGAATAATATAAAATAACTAATAAATAATAATAATATAATCAATAATAATACACTTATAATTATAATATCATATAATATAATAATAGATTAATAATAAATCAATATCATAATAATTTAATTAGATGGATATAATACTAATAATAATATATATTAATATACTAATAGTAATGATATATTGGGTTATCATGCTAATGTTAGATATAGTCGATCATCATCACTAAAATTATAATAATAAATATATTATAATAATATTTAATAATTTAATTAATATAATTATATATATTAATATATAATCAATTAATATATATAATATGATAATTTAATATAATTTATACATTATTATAATATTAATATTGTTGTATACATACTAATAATAGTAATAATATTAATAATACTATAGGAATATAATAATAAATAATTAAAGCAATTTCATATATATATCTACAATATATATTATTAATTAATTATACTATTATATTATAAATTTTATATTAATCTCATATATCAATATCATTGTATTATTTTTATGTTATTAATTATTTAATTTTAATTTTGAATAAGAATTTATCATAATTTATATAATTTATTCATTCATAATTTATATAAATAAGTTTAAATTTAATTATAAAATTTATTTTAAATAGCTTAGTACCGAATGTTTTATAACTTTTGTTAGGTTGTATCTCTTAAACCACTAGGATATAGTAATCTGGATTATATGATCTTATATATATTATATATATATACTGACATTTGAATTGATTAATTTTATGTAAACACATTATATTAAATTGATTATGATAAAATATAGAATATTTCAAATTAATTATCCATTATCAATCTCATTATAATTTATTTCAAACAATTACACATATTTTTAATTTTTATTAATTTTAATTGTATTAATTAATATAATATATATAAAAATAACAAATTATCATAAAATATATATAATATAATATTATATATTATATATATTTAATTTATATCATAATAAAATAATATAATGTTAAATAATATAATATCATATATTTTATGTGTGTAATGGGAGGTTAATTATCCTTATAATTTTAATTAATAATAATATTAAATATGATTTTATATATATGATATAAATATTATTAAATTATATAATAACGATATTTAATTTTTAATCATTGTAATTAATAATAATTCTAATGATTCCTTTTTTAATTATAATTAATCATTACATTAACTAATCATTACATAAATCATACAATTAGAATAGATAATAATAATATATAATATATAATAATGAATCTGGATTTATAAAAGAAGAAACGTAATACTAAACGGGTTTTCAATAATTTTCTAAGAATATAATGTGAAAAAATGTTATAATGATAATAATACATAATAATGGAATGTGATGATGTGAGGATGTGAGTGAATAATAATAATAAATAATAATAATTAATAATAAAATTAATAATAATAGTAGTAATATTAATATATATGAATATGAATACATAATAATAAATAATATTACATAATATTTGTAATAATAATATTATAAGAATTATATGTAATAAATAATCAATAATATAATAATATTATCAATATAGATACTAAAATTAATAATACAACTAATTATAATAATAATAATTAGATAATAATAATAATTAATAATATAATAATCAATAATAATATATAATAATAATAAATAAAAATAATAATAATATAATATAATAGGATATAATAAGACATAAATAATAATCATACATAATAATTATAAAGGCCAAAGATTAAAAATTAAAAATGAAAATTGGACTAAGGGAAAGAATAATCAATTAATAAAAAGGAAAATAAAGTTAGAGCTACAAAAATAGTCTGAAAATAATAACAATCAATATTATTATAAAAATCATAATATAATAATAATAATAAATAATAAGAATAAAAGTAATAAAAACTAATTTAGTAAGTAAGTAATGAAATCTTGAGATATAATAATAATCAATAATAATAATAATATAAAATAATAATCTAATAATAATAATACATAAAATAATAATAATAATAATAATAATTTATAATAATAATAATTACTAATAATAATACAAATAATAATAATAATATAATTACTAATAATATAATAATAATATCAATAATCAATCAATAATAATAATACATAATCCAATAATAATAATAATACCATTCACAAATGATCATAACATAATAATAATTAGCAAATTAATTAATAAATTTAAGTATTATAGTTATGTTATTAATAATATTGTTATTTAAATGTTTAGCAAAAGATTTAGTTGAGTTTTTTTCGTTTTGATGTCTGTTTTATTGAGTTGTAAAGCTTAGGTGAGTTTGTACGCCTGACGCATTGGTGCTTTTTTTATTCTTCAAAAGTTTATGTTAGTATCTATTTTTAACTTGCTCAACGAATTTTATATAGCGCAGTGTTGTGTGTTGTTTGAGGCGAAAATTTGCTAGCAATAATCGCAAGCATTGTTATGGATAACTTTACGTATTTATTTTAGTAGTGATATATTGAGTAAGTCTTTTTGAACAAGGGTTGTGTATGACTGCAAAAGTCTCTTGTATTACTAATGAGACGAATAAAGCGCTTCTGATTTACAATTATGGAAGATTATACTGACGTACTGATGGGTCCGCTAGATAAACATCATAGTAAATGAGTGTATAGCAATGCATAGTATATTTTAATAAGATTGGAAAAAGGTCCAATACCAACAGACTTAAATTAGTCAAAGGAGATTTTACTCTCCATCAGCGGGATTCGAACACTTTAACTCCGCATTGCTGAGTTTACAGCAACCGGGAGCTTTATCCACTAAGCCATCCACGTTCCCAAAAATTTAATTTTATTAGCACATACATGTATCTATCCAGCCTGGTTACTAAATTGTAAAATATTCTTTAAATGTCAGTTTTTCATCGATTATAATTATTATTCCCTGCAATTTAACATTTGAAGCCCGATGCAGTTTCGCTTCGTTTATTTTGAAATTGGAATTGTCAATTAATATATTGCTAAAAATAATATAAGATGTTTTATTTATATTTAGAGATAGCTAGTTAGCATCTATCTATTTCATTATTTTTGTTAACGTGTCTACTGCTTTACGAGAGAAAGAGATTCCTCATTTTTGTCATTTATTAAGATAGAGGTATCATCAGCAAAAGAGACTAAAATAACGTCATTTGAGTTGAACATATCATTAGTATATACTTTAAATAGAAACGGTCCCAGAATTGATCCCTGGGCTACGCCGGTTGATGTTTGAAGTGTGATAGAATTTGTTTCACTTAGTTTAACGTATTGAGATCTCTCCTTTAAGTAGCTTTTGAACCATTGTAAGTTATTCCCCTCAATGTCCATTTTGTTCATTTTACTTAATAGTATGGCTTTATCACTCATGTCAAAAGTTTTGGGAAATCTAATAACAATAGCATTGAGGAGTTTTTATTTTCTATATAATAATAATATATAATTAATTTATATGTATAAGATACTGCCAAATAATATTATTCCTAAGACATATTTAATTATCCTTATATATATATATTATAATTATATATATAATATATATATTTAATATATATTATATATATTATATATATATATTAATATATATATATAGTATATTAATATATATATTATATATATATATAGTATATATTATTATATAATATGTGTGTGTATGTGTGTGGTATGTGTGATGTATGTGATGTGTGTGATAAATTATAATTTACTCAATTTAATATTATCATTTATCATGTGGTAATTGAGTAATTATAGTGAGTCTTGTATGTTCTGACATATCTACATTTTCGAAAAAGTCTAGTAGGGAATTTAATTTATTGATTCGAGTATTTTTAGTTTTATACTATACTAGTGACCAGTCCGAAAATATCCTAAGTTACTTCGTGCATTATATAAAATAATGAATAAAGTCGCAATGGAATTATCAATATTTTTGTTACTTTATACCGTCTTCATAGGATTAGGGATTATATTCATTTTTTACTCAGTAACACCATAAATTCTAGTTATAATTCCATGACACTTAAAATTTTATTTTCAATCAGAATGTGATCAGCAGGACAGGTTTCAATATAAGTATTCTATCTTTTTTACTCTACTTTGATATAATAAATGTTATTTTATATAATCTAGTATGTGAGCTAGTAATTGCAACAATTATAATGTGAGTAATATACTGTAATCCATATGAAATTTATATCCATTAGATTCTCGTTTTCTAAAATATTTCTAAACCCTAGGCAATAGCTGTGTAAGTGTTCTACTCATATATATAATAAATCGGTAATTTTCAGATATCATGAGTGAAAATTCATAATCCATCTATGATAGGTCAATAAAAAATATAGTGTTTAATATCTATATTACTGCTAATTATTGGAAAAACATTTCTTTGCCATCCATTTTTACATGCATTTTATTATTTATTTTCCATAATTTTAGTATTTTATTTTATTAGTGAATAAGCCGAAATTTTTTTCTCAATCCCTTTAAATTACTGTTGCTTATCTTCCCTGCTCAGGGGAAGAGATTTCATAGCATATTCAGTCTTTTAAAAAATATAATCACATAATATATGCTTAGCTTTAGTATATACATCTGTTTTCATAGTCGGCTTTCTGTGATTATAAAAAAAAAAATAATTAACTTTATAATTATTAGAATCATACCTATATAGCTACAATCATATATACATACAAAGTTGTAGAAAATTCAATATAATCTCGATATTAAAATTTTAATATGAATAATTCTAAAGTAACTGATTAATGTAATATAATATATGAAAATTGTTTCAATAATCTTATACGCGTCACTCCCTTGAGGGTGATATAAGCATTTCGTCAACCAAAGAGGTGACGCGTCTACTACAGTTGTAGAAATACCATCTGCGCTATTTTCTTATGACTTAATATTAGACTCTATCCATTATTTCATTATATTGTTAATAATGAGTGTCTACTGTTTTACGAGAGTAGTAGAATACATACTCTTTAACAACTGGGAACATTTATTGTTATCTTATTAAGATTAAGATATCATATAAGGTTTAATTCATCAGTGCATAAAGAGACTGAAATATGCTTATCTCATTAGTATTATATCGCCTTGAATTAAGAATAACGGTTGCCTCAAAATTGAGCCCTGGGGTACGTCAGATGATGCTTGAAAGTGTGGCTGAATGTTGTGTTCTCATTAGTTTTTTACGTATTGCAGTATTTCTTATTCTTATTAAGTAGTCTTTTTTAAACCAATTTGTATAGTTATTCATAATCTCAATAATCTTTTAGTTAGAGAATCTATTATAATATGATAGGGAGGGGCTTATATTTTCTATATATTCTTAGTAAAGTTTTTCTAGCTGTTTTTAATACAATGAATACGATCTAAAGTTGTGTGTGGCGCCCTTTTATCTAAATCATAATTTGTGTAAGTCTCGCTTGTGAATTTTGATATTATCTAAGTTATACTCTTTTATCTTAAATTGTATTGAAAATTTATCTTATTCAAATTATTACTTTATCTAATTCGTTGATTTTGTTTGTGATAGCTATTGGTCTGTAAATTTTTGATATCTAGTAGTTACAGTGTATCTTCCATTTTTAATGAGTATAATGGATCATTTATTTAGTTAATTGTCTTGAAATTATTTGAAGGATTTCGTCAAGAATGATTCGATTTATTATTCTTGAACAATGTTAAGTTTTATAATGGTATATATAGGTGGCTTATTATTTTTCATACAGCAGATTGAGATGATGATTAGTGACTTATAGATATGAATGAATCTATCTAAATATTTATATTTTGTTATTTCAGTTTTAGTTGATTAACCTTCTATTTATATCTCCAGTATTATAATATCTATGTGATTAATGAACAAATGGAAATAATGTGACTCAAGACTCAGGAGTAAAAGTTTCCTAAATGAACTATATTATTACTAAACTAAGGTGCTTTGTCTCTCAAGATATATCTCGTACTATCTTAACATATTACCAGTGCGAGTGCGTATTAGTCCTATCTTACGTATCTCTTTTCGTATAATATAGATCGTTTGTTTGATTTATTTTTCTCAGTTCGATTATAAATAAGTTTGTAGCATGTATGATCATAAGTGCATATATAAAATATAATAGAGTGTGATTCCGCATCTTTTATCAGGTCCATCGGATCTACGTTTCATCTCAGCAATCGGTCAAAGATATATATATTTAATGGACTTGTAAATATAAATAAAATTTTAGTCTTGCTATATGTTTGTAAATGCACCTGATTCTAGATATCCTAAATTATGCATTAATTTATTGCATTTAAATGCATAATATCGTAAGATATCATTCGAGTCTTGTTATTCGAATAATAAATTAAATTAATAATTGAAATAATATACATAAATAACCATTTAATAATCATTTCTTTGTTTGTGAATATAAAATTAATAATAATATAATACTTTAATTAATATAATATGTACACACTTATCAAATAATATTTAAGTACTTAGGAAGAATTGGCTGGAATTCACATTAATTTTGTGTGACTCGTTCCTTGATTAGGGCTTTGCTATCAGGCGGTTGTGAATTTAATAAAAAATCAAAATTCTTTCTTCAAATATAGATATATATATATATTATTTTAATATAATATATATAATATCTATGATATATATATTATTTATATATGATATATATTATATAATATATTATACTAATTTATATATATAATAATATAATATATAATATATATATATTAATATATAATTTATATATATATATATTATATATATATCTTATATATATATTATATTATTATGATTAGTATATTATTATTCATATCTCATGAGTTGTGCGGCTCTTAGTGTTTCAGTATATCACACAGTTTTCTATACTAAACTAAATATTAATATATATATTATTACTATATATTATTATTATATATATATATTATTTATATAATATTAATATATATTAATATATCTATATATATTTAAGAATTATAATATTATATAAATATATATATATTAGTATATATATTATATTCATATATATATATATTATATATGATATATATACTATATATATATATTAATTACTATATCAATTTCTATGTATTACAATATATTTTATTTATTTTATTCGTTAACTAACTTTTGTATTTTCAAATTATTTGCGTATTAATATATATATATATTATATTATAATATTAATATTTCATATCTCACTATTTTTTCTTGCAACCATGTATCTATTCCATTTATATAAACATATAATATATATATAAGTAAAAATATATATATTATAATATCTATAATAATATTATATATATATATATAGTATATATTATATATATATATATATATTAATTATATATATTATTATTATATATATATACTTACTATTTATATATTATATATACATAGTATTATTATATATATATATATATTAAGTATATATATTATATATTATATATATATAGTAATTAATATTATATATTATATATATATATATATATTATAATAAATTATCATATATTATATATATATATATATATTTAAATATAATATAGATTATAATATATGATATATATATATTATTTTTATATTAATATTATATATATATTATATATATATTATATACTGTATATATATATATATATTATTATATATTAATATATATTAGGATTATATATTTATAAATCATATTTGACTATTAATTAGTGTTGTATTAAAAGCTGATATATATAATATATTTATATATATATATATATAATATAAATTAATATATTAAATATATCTAATATATATTATTATATATATATTAAATTATATTTATATATATATATATATTACTTACATTTAGCGACAAGTAAGATCAATTCAACATTTGAAATTTATCATTGGTATCCTACATCACACTCCAAAAATGAATATTAAATTTTTATAAATGAAATCTATAATTTCCGAAACGATTCCAATTATCTCAGTATTTATAAAATTTAACTCAGCTCAATTTTATTTATAAAACAGACAAAATTTTATTATATAAAATTAATATTTAATAATATATAATCTCCGCACATAATCAGTATTATTATATAACTATAAATTTCCCCACAAATCTACTCACTAATTTAATGATTACATAAAAACGGATAACTACTAGCTGGTCTGCAGAGCAGTGGTACTAAATCGCCGAAAAATTGCTTAAAATATTAAACGCTATTTTTCCGTCTCATCAAAATTATTGGCCATTTATTTCATTAATAACATATGTACGGAATTAATATTTTAAGTAAATATATAAAGATCAAGTTAGCATAAAATTATTATTAGTTAATATTATAATAATAATTTCATTGTTATTAATATAATTATTATTATTAATTTCTTGCTAATGCATTTAAATGGAATAATTTTAAAAAAAATGACTTAGCTATGCTACCACAACAACACAAAATCAAGTAATATTGCTATTATAGTAACAAAGTCTACAACTATTATTCCAACAACTTTTACTACTAATAAAACAATTGTTTCTACTATTACAACCAAAACTGCTTTTAGTTTTACTATTACGATAACACTATCAACTATTATAACTGCATCAGCTACTACTATTATTACCCAACAATTAATTATAATATTAATACAATTATATTATATATATATATATATATATACTATATATATATATATTTATAATATATATAGATTATTAATTATATATTAAATATAATATTATTATTAATTAATATGCTGCCTTTTTAATATTATTTTGGGCTCTACTTATAAGTTAGCAAGTAAGCGTGAATTGCTCACTTAACTCTGCCATACCCCCTATAGGTCACGCCATTTCTATTGAATATATTATATATTTATAGATTATATATATTATTATATAATATATATTATATTAATTATATTAATATATATATAAATATATATATATATATATATTAATATTATTTATATATATATATAATATATATATTATTAATATATATATTATAATATATAAAATAATATATAATATATATATATATATTAAATATATATATATATTATTAAATATATATATTAATATTAATTATATATATAATATATATAATATATATATTAATATTATATAATATATTATACTCCTATAATAATTCACCTCTCACATATTATGTATATTTCATATCAACATCTAGTTTAATTTGTAGTCGTGTTATATACAAGTTCACCCGATATAACCAATATATATATATAAATATTATATATTCATTATTATATATATATTATATATAATATTATAATATTATATATATATTAATAATTATATGATATTATATATATATTAATTATATATAATATATATATAATTAATATATATATATAATATATTATATTAATATTATTATAAGTATGTATATATTAATATATATATATTATATATATATTAGTTATTAATATATATATTATATATATATAATATTAATTTATAATGATATATATATATATATATATTATATCTTAATATATATAATTATATAATATATATATATATAAATATTATAAATAATTATATATATATTTATTAATATAATATATTATATTATATATATAGTAATTAAATAGTATAAATTTATATTATATATTGCGTGGAAAATGGTATAATCTCGAAGCTAGATAACAGTGGATGAATTTATTTAGCAAGTAATTGAAGTATTAATGTTAAAACAAGTCCGAAGTTCAAAAATGTGAATAATAACATGCAAAACTTAAATTTTCTTTATTGTAAATTTTGTGTTTTTAATATAATATTACTCTGTAGAGTCATCTGGATATACACATTTTACATTATCCATTACTTTAATTTATTTCAAAGGTATCTTAATTATTGGGATATTTTGCTTTACAATGAAATACTGAATCAGAATATCTCTTAACAGTAAATATTTGAAAAATCATTTTGTAACTGCCATTCGATCGTTCGTCTTAACAAAGTAATATTCACATATAATATATAATAAACAATAATAAAATATAATGGGAAAAAAATTAAATATTTATTTACATCGCTTGATATAATCTGCCCACTTGAGTTATAGAAAAAGAATTCGGGATAGCATTGATATCGTTATATATCTATAAATGTGGTATTGATAAATATAATCTTTATAGAAGAATTATGTCATAATGTTATCCAGAATAGAATAATCTCAACTCAAAGTGGATATATGAGGAGTAGTGTAAAGCTCGAAATGTATATATTACACTTCATCAATACTAAAATGTTTAGTGTGATATAAAGGATTTTTTAAAGTTTTCAGGTGTGATGATTTCAAGTAACTGCTGTACGATTCTAGTATTTCTTTATTTTTATTAAAGATAGAGTTAATCGGTTTGAGAATTTAATACAGATTGTAGACAGTTTATTAATAAGTATCTTGATTTATAAGCACGTTTCTGGAGAATCGAAAGATTAAAGAATATATTACTCCATAAAATTGTCCAAAATTTGTGATAATATATAGTGTAACGTTCATAAACTTTTATTATACTTAATAAAATCTGCAAATTATCTTTATTTATTATTGGTATTAGAATAATTTTTTATAATACATATAATAAAATTCTCTATTTATATAGTAGGTAAAAACTTTCCTAAAGGATAACATTTCATATTCTCTCTCGTAATAATGCTAAGTACTGATGATGCAGGATGTAGTCATAATAACCTTTTGAACCACCTGATACATTACTGAACTGCACAAATAATTTTGGAGACTGTCTTCGAGGATATGAATTAGATGATAAAACTTTTTAATAGTAAAATTAGGTCGTTAACCGAACGTACGCGTAAATTTGGAGTATAATGTTCCAAATTTACAACATTAGCAATTTATGTTATATTAATTATTATAGTGCTGCCTTGTCTGATCCTATAAATTATAGTTTTTTCCGAATATATATTATATTCCGTGGGCATTAATATTTATGCATAGTTATTGTACAGGGAAATTCTTTCAATGTAAGGTATGAATATTGAAATCATTTTATTAAGCTAAATCATTTTATTAGTAAGTAAAATAAATATATCTATCCATAGTTCTTCCACTCTTAATATGAAGTATAAGAAAAAGAATCTGGATAATTATATATTATTTCATAAAATTTTAGTCCTAATAAAATAGTATCATAATTATTATTATTAATTTTATATATTTAATATTATATTAATTATATTATTATTCATTATATATATTTAATATTATTTACATATTTATTTACAAAACTTAATATTCAAGACAAATATTTATTGTTATAATCAAATTTATATATTATTATTATTATTATAATTATTATTATTATATATTATATTTATTTATATAATTTAATTATTATTATTAATTTTATAATTTATTATTAATTTTCTTTTATCAAAGCCTCTTAATAAAAGTATTTTCGTATATCAATAGAAGAAATTCTCTTTAATAATATTATCTTAGTAGAAATATATAATAAAACTATAAACTTAATACAAAATTACATCTTGCTTATTTGAATATATCTTTCAAGAAATATTTTTTTATAGATTTTAACAATTTGATTAAATTAAAATCAAATAAAATCAAATATTAATTAAATAAAAATAAATAAATTTATATATAATTGAATAACTTTAAGAATAGAGTAATAATTTTGTTACTAGGATATTATGTTTTTTAATATTGGGAATCTTTATATATAGTTATATTTATCACTCTGCAGTGTTTATTGTTTACCGTTAAAGAGCAATTGTAAATCCAGAAAACGTATAAGTTCATAAAATCATTATTAGTATTAGTTATTGTATGATATATCAGTCTGTCTTTATTGTTATTGCGTGATAATTTTTTGCTCTCCACTTTTTAATGTAAATAACGTAGAATAGTTCTATGATAAACCAATATATGAGATGACTTTGATATTACTCGGACATAAAAAAAAGTTTGTTTATGATAACTTTATAGATTGCGTAAGCACTAATTTCATCACGGGAGGAATTTATATCTCAAGTGAAATAAAACAGCCGGTCTATAAAGAAGTAGAAATCAATTTGTATGATATTCCGAGAGAAGATTTAATGACGTGCTTCATTGGCCTATTCTCGCTGATCCAGCTAATAATATCGTGAAATGTAAATACAATATCGGAAAGTAAATAAGAGCATTCTGTCATCTCGATGTTGAGCTGGGAAATTAGAAGTATCTACAAAAACTCAGAAGGAGAGTTAGATACCTCATTCTACTCTAATATCTCTATTGTAAAAATTATCCAAAACACTATGTAATCTATCTCCTTAATATTGCTATAATTAAGCATAGTTAATAGCTACCTTATAACATTGGCCGCTCCGGATAAGTAATATCAAAGTCTAGTGCTCCTTATATAAATATATAAAGTTTGATTATTTTGATATTGCTAAAAAGTATGCATAGGTGAGAAAATATTTTAACTTATGGAAAGTCGATTGTAGTAGCGTATCCTCTCTAGCTCGCATATAAACTTTAAAGATACGGGAAAGATTTACCCTATATTACGCCGAGTTCACATTTATTAATTAACTCTTCTATTGCTGATAAACGTTAGTATTTTATTATTTTTATATATAGAGTCACTTTTGGATGCTTTAAAGACTCAGTTTGATTCTTTTAGAGTTAGAGAGTGCTTAACTCTGCCATAATTTGGCTTAGGACATACTTTAGACTAACTTAACTAATAGGCTCATGAATAACCCAAATTTATTATTACTTATTTCTCCTATTAATTAGTATGGCTTACATATTGTTAGTGTTACTAGTATATCTTTATTATAATAAACTCATATATTATTACACATTCAATTGAATTAATTGTAACTCTCTTATAGCCCTTTTTTATATATCTAGTATCTTTAGATGAGTCTGCTCTAGTTTGGGATAGTTTTTTTTATTGAAATGGTATATAGGTGAATTATTTATATCAAATTATTCGAATCTAATTTTGGGTTTATCTTAGATGTAATTACTTGTATACTCTTGACAAATATTAACGCTTTTGTTTCTTCGAAGTTTTATCTGGAAAATATTCATAGGTATTGACATAGGTTTCTATTTATTATAAATGTTTTATTATGTATATTAAGTAATATTAATTATAATTATAAACATTTAATGTGTGTATATAATTGCACTAACTTTTAGATCAGTCTTTTATATATAAGAAAAAGATGCTTAATTAGGATCTTAGTTCTTTTATAGGAGGTACATGATCATTACGATATGTGTATTGAATTTTCTGAATTTGCTTGAAATCGTTAAAATAGTAATATACTTTATAAAGTTCTATGGGTCTTCATATTTTTTCTATTTTGATCCATTTATCCAATTATTAATAAATAATAGATTAGAAACATTAAGAAACATTAACATTACATATATTAAGTCAATATTATCCTTAATATATTATATAGATATTTTATAATAATATATATATTATATATATATTATATATATATATATTATTAATATATATATATATTAGATATAAGATATATTATATAATATATATATTTATTTACTAATTTAATTTAATTAAATATATTTATATATTTCATTTTATTTAATTATTATATTATCAGTATAATTTAGTTTTATTATATATATTTAATTAATTATATTATATTTTTAAATTCAATAGTATTATATTATATTAATTTTTAATATTATTATTATTAATTTAAATCTTAATTTATTTTAAATTTATTATTATTTTATATATATATTATTATTATTAATATTATTTATTATTATATATTAATTATTATTATGTATTATTCATTATATATTAATTTATCATTATATTATGATTATTAATTAAATTTATTATTATTATATTTATTGATTTAATTATTATTATCTGTATTATTTATTATTATATATTATTATTTAATTATATTATTATTTATTTTATATTATTTATATAATTTATATATAATTATTTATATATATATATTATTTATATTATTTATTATTATTATTAGTATTAGAGATAATTATTAATTAATTATTATTATTATGGTTATATTTTATATTAATTTATTTTTATAATTATATAAATTATATTTATATTAATATTATTATATATATATTATTATTATTTTTTTATTTATTATTAATTAATTATATTATTAGTATTATTATATTTTATTATTATTATTATTATTATTATTATTATTATTATTATTATGTATTATTATTATTTGGAAATGATTATTTATCATTCAACTAATGTAATAAATTTTTATTTATATAAATTATTATTTATTTTTATTGTTGCTCCTTTAGTATATTATGAAGATTGAATTTAATTATTATTAATTAATATATTATTACTTATTATACTATTTATTATTTATTTTATTGTTATTATCATTTACTATAAAATTATTATTTAATTAACTATTATATTATTTTAATTAATATATTATTTTTATTATTATATTAATATATATAATAATTATTATTATTTATTATTATATTTAATTATATATTATTTTATATAATTTATTATATATTAATTATTATATATATATATATAATTATTTTTATTATTATATTATATATTCTTATTTTAATTATTATTATTATCTAATGATTAAACATTTAATTATTTCTAATATTTAATTATTATCATTGTATTATTATCTAAATTACTAGTATATAGTACCATATTAATATAATTAGTATTATTATATATAATTATATAATATTATTATGTTAATTATATATTTATTATTTATATTTAATTATTATAATTCATTAATTCTTCAGAATTATTCAAAAGTCATTACGATTAATGAATTAATTAATATATTAAAAATGATATTTTAATTTAATTTTATATTAAGTTATTTATTATATAAATTTTATTATATAATTTAATTTATTTATTATTTATTATTATAATTATTAAAATTTAAGGTGAAATTGAAATATATTTCCCATTAACTACTTAAAATAGAAATGTATATAAAAATACATATATTTTATATAGAATATACATTATAATATTTAATATTAGGCTTATATTATTTTCATCCTACCAACATGATTATAACATTATTCAACATCAATTATTTATATATATATATAATAGTAATATATAATATTATATATTTATATTATAATTTAATATAATATTTTTAAACTGATAATTTATATACTATATTATTTATATATATATATATATTATATATATATATATCTATTATATATTATAAATATATATATATATCATAATATATTATAATATATTTTATAATATATTAATATAATATATTATTCTATGATTTTAGTGAATATATAAGTATTATATTATATATTCTTTATTTTATTTTAATTATTATTATATTATAATTATTTATTAATTATTATTTTTAATTTTATTTATTTATTTATTTATTATTATTTAATTATATATTATCAAATATTCATTGTAATATTATTTATTATAATTATTTTTGTCTAGAAATATATTCAATAAATTGATTCTTATATCTAATATTATTAATTAATTTTAATTATTATTTATTATTATTCTAATTATTTATTATTAATTTAATTTTAATTATTATTTATATTATTATTATTATTATTATTATTTTTATTGATTGTTATTTATGTTAAAAATTGTAAGTTATAAATTTGTAGTAGATTGCTTAAATTCGAATATTTCTTATTGTTTTGAATTTTAATCATAATATTATACTACATCCCAGAAACATGATTGTATTAGTTAAACTTTATAGCTATCAAATTTATTATTAAAGTTATTTTAGAATATCCTTATTTTTGTTTAATATTATTATTATTAATATATTATTATTATCTTATTATATTATATATTATTATTATTTATTCTTCTATATATTTATTAATTATTATATTTATAATATTATTATATTTAATTAATTATTAAATTTTATTATTATTATTTATATATTTTTATTATTTATTATTTATTTAATTAGTTATATTAATATTTGATTTATATTGCTAATTGGAATCCTTTTATATGAAATCTGAACAGTCGCAATCAGTAAAAATGTGTAAGACTTTTCTCTATATGGATTCATCTTATAAGGTAGTCTGTGAGATATTGATTAGTGTATCTCAGTGTATTGTATATATTAGCTATTAGCATTGATTATTATGTAAGTTATGTATTTATCTATAGTACAATTTACATATTTTTTGGTTATTATTATCAGATATCTAGAGTGTTATGGTGTGTCATATGCATTGGTAAGATGATTCTTTACTGAGTGATGTTTGCAATGCTTGGTCCAAGTATGATTCGTTTACTGATAAACCGTTTATATTATTGATTAGCTCACTATATCATCCTCATATATCAGTTTACTCTCTCTCAGTTCACTCATGATCTCGATTACTCTCTTTCTTGGTCTTATGGCTATCTCTCACAAGACTTCTTCAGCAAAGAGGACCATTGAACATGAGGTGTCTAATCCGCATCTAGCTCGAAACGAGACAATTAAATTATAATCAAAAGCTTTTTGTGTCTAAACATAATTTATATTCTCTACGAGAACAATTAATATAAGTCTTATATTTAATTGCCTTTTGTATTCAGAAAATACTACTCCTCCACAGAAGCACATACATCATTCACACGATTCCGGAGGGTTGAGTTGACCGATTGTGGTTCTACTGGCTATGACCATGAGTTGCCCCTGACTGTTATATGTTTGAAGATGTGTTTTCTGGAATTCAGTAATGAATTTACATATTTATTTTCGTTTTTATTATATTAATCTAGTTTTATTTTGTTTTTTTTTATTATATCTTAGTTATCATTTTTATATAACCTCACTGTAATCTAAGTGCACCTGATTAGTTCCCTATTTTTTATTTTTAACTCTCATCTATTTTTCATAAAATTATTTCAATAATTTCTTAAACTGATTGTCCTTCTGGTGTTTTTCTGGTATCAGAGAAAATTCCTTTTAACAATATCTTTTATTTCTAATTCCTATTAGATATATATATATTATATATTATTATATATTTTATAATATTATATATAATTTATATTTATATTCATATATCTATATATATCTTATTTAATTTATATATTATTATATATTTATTATATTATATATTATTAATTATTAATTATATTAATATTTATATATTTTAATTATATTATTTATTATATATAATATATATATATTATATAATTAATTATTATTTTAATAATTATATATTATTATATATTTATTATATTTTAATTATTATTATATTATATTTATTATTAAATATTATTATTATATATAATTAATTTTTTTTTATTATGATATTTATATTATATATTATATTATTAATTAATTTATATATTAATGCTCCAAGATTTAACAAGGGTAAAATTATTTTTAGTACTATTCATATATTAATTTTAACATTTGTTTTTTTATATTATTATTATTATATATTATTATTATACTATTTTTCATTATTATTATTTTTCCTATATATATATATATAATATCTATATTATAGTATATTTATATGTATATTTATTATAATTATTTTATTATTTTATTTGATTAATTATATATTATATTTTAATTTATATATATATTTATTATTTATATATTATTTATTAATATTTAATAATTAATATATTTATTATTTATATTATTTAATATTTATATAATTAGATTTTATATATATATTAGTATTATATTAATTACTATGATTAATATTATTATATATGATATAATTTGATATAAATATATTTATATTAATAATTTATTAATTATAATATATATATATATTATTTTATATTAATTTATATATATTATTATTCTTATTTTATTTAAAAAATTCTCATTTATATAAATATCTTGGTATAGAATGTTACTCTGAAGTAATGCTTGTATAATATGAAGATTTTACTTATTATATCATGCCTAATTTTCTTAGTATATTTGCATCCATAGATTTTGATCTTCGGCTCACAACAACTCAATTATATAGAACTTTAAATATATGTCAGTTATCTACTACATTGTATGTGTATAAATTGAATTACATGTATGTATATAGGTATATTGTATATGTAACTTATGTATATGTATGTTAATGGGTAGGTATTAATTTGTATTTAGTATGTTATGATAGTTGTAAGTTTAGATATGTAATGTAATGAATATGTCTGTCATGTATGTAAAAAATCATGAAATGTCATGAATGGGAGTGGAGCTGTTAGAATATCTGATACGTCTAATTATTTCACATATTGTGAATTTAGATTATTATGTGAGATGTTGTCTGTATTTGGTGTATGTAAGTGGTATGTTATGTATGGAGAATCTGAGATGTATGTTGATTGATATGTATGTATGATTAATGTAAATAAATGGAGTTAATATAGTTGAGTTTTTTATGTATGTATTATTTATATATATATGGTACATAATAGTGATATATATATAGATATTAATATTATATATATTATTATATATATATAATTATATATTATATATATATATAATATAATTATATATAGTATATATATATATATATAATATTATATGTATATATATAGATATCAGTATAAAAATGCATAATAATTAAAAATATATGAAATGTTTTAAAATACTTTGAGCACAGATAAAATAAAAAAAGTATACTAAGAACGTGTATAAGATAAAAAGTAGAGAACGTATTACCAAATATCGTTATTTATTTTTCTGCATAAGAACTCGTTTCTCGATAATGCTATTTTATTTACTCTAGTCAGTGAAATTTATTTTTATAATATTATATATTATACTTATATGAAACTATTACTTTATATATAGCATTTCTT